>JAMRYI010000879.1:0-64203 GCA_029231635.1 Ditylenchus weischeri | reverse complement strand
TCTGCCAAGTGAGGAATCAAGCACGTGTATCAGGAATACGGGACACGCTTCCACGACAAGATGCTAGGAAAAGAGGAATTAGAAGGGCTGAACCGACTCCGATGATTGCAAGCCCCACCTGTTCTAACAGATTTTCAAGTAAATTAAATGACCTACTTTTAGCAGTTGTTTTTTATAACTTTTATCTAGAGTATTGTTATTCCACATGCTTATCGATTTTACCAAGCAGTGAATGGGCGTGAACCTGACCAGTGGCTTAGATAACCATTATTTCAATACAAATTTTGTTCCTACTGTTATCGGTGTACGTTATGTTGGCACCCCCTCCAATGTTATTGTTATACAATTTGTTGGCATCTTCTCAATAAATATATTACTAGCTCGGGGGTGACCGCCTGTCGGCGGACCACCCTCGCCTCGGTCTCGATGCAATTTAAACGTTTGAAAGATATCTAAAAAATGATAATGATCTTGGTCAATGTGTCCCTATGACAAACTCACCTTCAAAAAACAAAGCATCACAATCATCACATTTAAGGACAAATCTCCTGGATCGAAAAATTCTACGTCATCTTCATTTTGTATTGGAATTTTAATTTTCGAATCGGTTTTCTTTTTCGTGGTTTTTGTTTTATGTCTCACGACCTCAGCTGACAGTCTCTTCGATCTTTTCTCCTCCGTCTCATTACATCTAGACAGTCTATGTCTCTCCTCATCAGCTATCAATCTCATGGACCTTTCCTCCTCCGTCTCATTACTTCTAGACAGTCTTTGTCTTTCATCCTGAGCAATCAATCTCTTGGACCTCTCCTCCTCCGTCTCATTGGCTCTTCTTTTTCTCTTATGGTCTGTTTTATAATGCCTCCTGCTAAATGCTGCCAAGTTCTCCTGTCTTGATAGGTACTGATAATTTTGATCACAAAGATTTAACACTATGTTCAAAAACCTTGCTCTCTCAACTTTTATATCTAAATTCTCGATCAAAGTCTTTTGGTCTCGTAGTAAATAAGACTCAGCATTTTTAAGCGACATAAATGCCACAGTTAACGGTATCATTTTGGTGGTTAATACAGAATCTCGGCTCATTGTTACCATCGCACTCTCTACTGGAACGATTTCCATAATCACGTTCTCATGGACATTATCTGTCAACTCATAAACAGCTCGTTTAAGGCATCTCTTGATCCACTTAGGTATAACTTCCTCTCTTACTCCCAATGAATCATAATAATAGATCGCTTCGTTTCTTTTAAAACAGAGGGCAAAATCCCAGTTTTTGTCGGGGAGACGTGTTCGCCAAGTCGATCTGCGACAGGGATCAGGGTTTGCAATTTGGTGTATTTTTAGGTCAATTTCGGGAATACTAGTGTACTAGCATTTTCAAAAGTTTGAAAAACGCGTAAAAAAGGGATTTTTGTTTTAATTTATAAGTTTGAATTTTTGCATTCCGTAGGCGATCTTGGTGTCAAACGGTAGAGGAGTAACAGCTATCGTTTAAGACTAAAAGTTTGATGGAATGTGAAGTGAACAATATAAGGGTTAACAGTGATGTGCCTACTAGCATTTTTTTAAAACTTTTAGTCAAACAAATTTTGAAAATGCTAGTAAGGGCACATCACTGTTAACCCTATAGCTATAGTTTTACTTACATTTAATGAAAGTTTTAGTCTCAAACAATAGCCCTGTTACTCCTCTACCGTTTGACACCAAAATCGCCTACGGAATGCTTAAAAATTCAAACTTATAAATTAAAACAAAAATCCCTTTTTTACGCGTTTTTCAAACTTTTAAAAATGCTAGTACACTAGCATTCCCGAAATTGACCTAAAAATACCCCAAATTGCAAACCCTGACAGGGATAGCCCGAGGCAAACTATCACTACCCTGAAATCCTGTGCTCGGTCCAGGCACGCGAGAATATTCCACTTCTGAAAACCTAAATTTCTGATTTTAATTAATCCTAAATCACAAACCTCTTCTGTCTTGCAAGCGCTTTTTTTCACGTCGTTCTTCTTCTTGCTGCTGCTTGTTGCCCTTCTTTTTCATCAAATAGCTAAAACAGAAAATTTACTATTATCGAGCCAGTAAAACAAAGCCACAGGATACAATAGCAAATTGCTCAAAACTTTGCACAAAATATTCGACAAACTTTTAAAAAAGGGATGTTTGTGGGCGATGACGTAACTTGTTTTATTTATCACAATATCTTAAATTTACAACTACTGTGTAGCCCTACATGGGTAGGTGTAGCCATCAATTTTCTTGAAGTTTTTATCACAAAAAAATAATTTAAAAAAAAGACTTTAACGCTGTTGATCTTAAAATTACATCAATCGACATATCGATTGACAATTGAAAAATTTAATACTCTTGTAAAGGTAAAGCACCCCTATTCACTAATTTACTGACACACCTACCAATTTCTCTGACACAACTATTTACTCTCCTGGCTCACATAGCTACTCTCCTGATACTCTTAACAACTCTCCTGGTACCTCTTACTACTGTACTGGAACACCTACCTACTCTCCCGGCACACCCACTTACATCTCCTGGCTCACCTACTTAAGCTCCTGCCCAGTGTTGTAAAAAACTATAAGTTGGCACCGGCACCAGCACCGGACATACCGCTTGGCACCGGCACCGTCTTAAACACCGGTGCCGGCACCGACCACTTGAAATGTTAGGTAAAAAAGATAGTTTTTTGAAAGATATCGTAAGAGACAGCAAAATGAGCGAAAATGCAAAATTTTGTTTTTAATGAAGGTTGAAAACGTCTTGCAAATATGGCAGCAATAAAATAGACAACAGTTAGCTTAAAATGTAATAAATAAAAATGTAAGAACTCTTTTCTAATGTAGTTACCGGTGTGTCTTTTTATCATTTCGACGATGTCCAGTCCAACAACCATTATTTTCTGTTTGATGAATCATAATAGTGCCCTACGATTCCTAGATAGCATGAAGCATACCCTTAGTCGTCACAACGTCGACAGTCAAATAGAGTGTTTTCCAGTTGCATGAATTCCTTGTTTATCTCTATATAGTATTAGGCATGTCTCTGTGACGCTCCATTTGTCACTTTTGTTCGTAACGCGATTTATCATACTTTTGTGGACAATGTAGAGATCTTGGTGTCATTTCGATAGCCCTTTAACTAGGGAAGATCAGATACGTGTTGGTTTTTCACACCGCCTATTGGACAAAAAATTTGGGCTTAAAAGTCGGATAGTTTATTTTAGATTTACATTCAGTTTTGTTCGAACTTTTCTTCGTAACGTTTTAAATTGGCGCCAAATAACTGGGCGCCGGTATTAAAATTTATAGCTTAAACAAATACGCCTAAGGCGCCAGTCCAAACTAGTGCTGTAATATAATGACTGGATTCTTGCGCTTGGTTGGAGTCAGTAGCTTTAAGCAGCTGTTTGTCAATGCCGCAGGTATATTAGGTCTCCTGGTTGTCCGATAAACCTGGACTGGTGGGAGGACGATAAAGAACATTCAACAGAGCCTACACCTCCAATGACCAAAGCTGAGTGGAAACTCCACGTAAAGAAATCTTGATTCAAATCATAAACATGGAAATTTGAATCGGCATCAGAACAATATCGTTTATTGACACTTTTAAGTAACATCCTGTCGTTTTACAAATAAAGCTCAGTTTTTTAAAATTGATCACAATTTTAACAGAAAACAGGATTAAAAATATTTGGCACCACCTCATGTGCTCGCGCACCGGCACCAGCACCGGCACCGGACCTTTTTGGCATTACTGAACCGCACCGGTGCCAAGTCGACTCGGGCACCGGCACGTGCTTTTACAACACCTTCCTGCCCGACCTACAACTGTTTTGACAAAACCTACAGACAAAAATCCAACACAATAAACCAAAACAGTTCAAAACAAAATAATACAACTTTTCCTCTTCGAGACAAAACACATTTAAATTTTAAGGAATCCCAAAACCATATTCCCTCCAAAAAATCTCCCTTTTTTTTACTATATTACCCACTTAGTGGTTGTTACTTTTTATTGGCGATACCGATGTTTTTAAACATTTGTCCAAAATTTGCCTAAACGCCTACACACCGAACTCTTTCAGTTTTATTCAAGTGTGGAGCAATAGGAATCACGAAGCCTGATATCCGTCGTCTGGTGCGTCGTGGTGAAGTCAACCGCATCTCTGGGTTGATTTACGAAGAAACTCGCAGTGTGCTTAAGACTTTCCTCGAGAACGTGATCCGCGACGCCGTGACCTACAGTGGGATGTATTGCAGTGGGATGTATCTGATGAAAGAAAATTTGTTACGAAAGAAGATTCCAGGAAAATGAGAAATTTGTTCTTAGATACACCCCACTGCAACTGACATCATAATTGAGCCGAATCTGCTTCACTGTATCCACTTGAAGCGAGTTGCGTACATCTGTCCACTGAGCGTCTGATAAAGAGAAACCCGTTCGATGAATGCATAAGCAGCGAGAACAGAGAGAATCGTGCTGATAATTTGGAACAGGCACGGCAAAGTATTGTTGTCCTTGAAGATTGAGATGCTAAGCTAGTTGATGCAAAGAGTGCTCATTCAAAGCGGAATCGATGAAGTCTGCCACCAGCTTAGAATCCTCTCCAGGCAAAGCTTGCATGTCAAGTAGTAGTACCATCACATAGTCGCAACTAAGTCGAGATGAACAGTGAGATGAAAAAAGAAGGCTGGTGCAGCCGCCTGGAAAAATTCAGGGGGGGGGGAGGATTATTAGAGGGTGCGCGATTATTAGAGAGTAGGGGATTAATAGAGGTTATACGGTAGACATGTTGTGTATAAGATATTCATTGAGAAGATGCCAACAAATTGTATAACAATAACAACATTATAACAACATTGTATAACAACATTGGAGGGGGTGCCAACATAACGTACACCGATAACAGTAGGAACAAAATTTGTATTGAAATAATGGTTATCTAAGCCACTGGTCAGGTTCACGCCCATTCACTGCTTGGTAAAATCGATAAGCATGTGGAATAACAATACTCTAGATAAAAGTTATAAAAAACAACTGCTAAAAGTAGGTCATTTAATTTACTTGAAAATCTGTTAGAACAGGTGGGGGCTTGCAATCATCGGAGTCGGTTCGAGCCCTTCTAATTCCTCTTTTCCTAGCATCTTGTCGTGGAAGCGTGTCCCGTATTCCTGATACACGTGCTTGATTCCTCACTTGGCAGACTATTTCTCCAGTTCTCTAAGACTCAAAAAATATAAGATTTCGAATTATTAGGTTCATATATACCATAGTTATAGTCGTAGCCAAATGCCCAATCTAATAGAAGCGCTCCCCAAAATCCGGAATTTTTAAAATATATTCTTTGCACTTTTAACCAATTTTTTTAATCGGCTCTTGCTTATGTGTCGTACCAAAATGTAGCCCAGATTTCCAGCTACATTTTGGCATATAACATGAGTGGAACCAAAGCCAAAAAATGGCGAAGAATAAATTTAAAAGTTCCGGATTTCGGGGAGACTTTAAATTGAGGAAATACGGTATTTCAAATCTCTTTTTGACCTGACATGAAATTAAAAATTTTTGGTTACTGTTGGTATCTTGATACTTGACTATTTTATTTTTCGGCAATCAACACTCGCTCAAAAAATCACTCTCTCGTATAGCGAATTATCCTGATAGCCACTAATTTTTAGTTTTAGTGTTGCTCGATCAAAGAAATGGCATCTCCTTTGCGCAAAAATCTGTTGTTGGTTGGTGTAGCTGCTCTCGCTGGTGCTGCTGTTGGTTCTGGTGTCACATATAAAGTTGTGACGTACCCCAAGTGGGTAAGCTCATTGTTTTTTCATCTGTCTGGCATATCTTAGAGACTTTCCATTCAGAATAAGCTTCGTGGTGACGCAATTAAGCTTGAAGAGGGATTCAATAAGTTGCAAGAGAATGAAGACTGCCATTCGTTGTTGAAGAAGCATTTGACCAAAGATGTGATCAGCAAGCTCAAGTGCAAGATGACTTCTCTCGGAGCTTCTCTACTTGACGTTGCCCGATCTGGTGGGTCATTGCTTCAATTTCCTGAATTGTGACCTGCTTTTCATTTAGGTTTTGCCAATACCGACTCTAGCATTGGTGTCTACGCTGCTGATCCTGAGTGCTACAAGACGTTCTCTGCCCTGTTCGATCCGATCATTCAGGAATATCATGGGTTTGGTCCTGGTGAGAAGCAGCCGGCTGTTGACTTGGGGAAGGATCGCATCTCCGAACTCGCTCCACTGGACCAGGAAGGCAAGTATATCAAGTCGACCAGGTTGGTTCTTTCTCAAAATTATTTTAAATTCTCATTTTGTTTTGCGTTCAGAATCCGCTGTGGTCGCACGCTTAGTGGATTTCCGTTTAATCCGCTGCTGACGAAGGAGAATTACATGGCCATGCAGGAAAAGGTGAAGAGCGCCCTTGAAAGTGTGACCGACAAGCAGATATCCGGCAAATACTATCCGTTAGAAGGCATGACAAAGGAAGTACAAAACCAATTGATTGCCGACCATTTCCTGTTTAAGGAGGGCGACAGGTATGTTGTCTTTTCAACTTGAGTTTGTTCTAGGTCAATGTTTTTGGTTCAGATTCCTGAAGGAAGCCAATGCTTGCAACTTCTGGCCAATTGGACGTGGTATTTTCCATAACAACGACAAGACTTTCTTGGTGTGGATCAACGAGGAAGACCATTTGCGCCTTATCTCGATGCAGGTTCGTTCCCATTTCGTTTGGATTATTACTAACTAGTCAAATTTTAGAATGACGGCAATGTGGGTCAGGTGCTTGAGCGCCTTATCAATGGAATCGAAAGTATTGAGAGCAAGGTTCCGTTTGCACGCGATGATCGTCTCGGTTGGCTCACTTTCTGTCCTACAAATTTGGGTACTTCAGTTCGTGCCTCGGTCCATATCGCGCTCCCGAAAATCAGCAAGCAGCCAGATTTCAAGGAAATTTGCGATAAGCTCAAGCTCCAGGTTAGCGATGAACCTTGTCTAACGGTCTGTAACTTTATTGTGTGGTTTTTAGATCCGCGGTATCCATGGCGAGCACAGTGACAGTTCCGATGGCGTTTATGATATCTCTAATAAGGCGCGCCTTGGACTTACCGAATTCGAGGCTGTCAAGCAGATGTACGATGGTGTGAAGCATCTCATCGAGTTGGAAAAGAAGGCTGAATCCGGAAAAAAGTGAGCTACAGTAGAAAATCTCAGAGACAATTGCTCAATATGTATTCCCTGTAAGTTATGAATGAATAAAATACTGCTGTGTGAGGATTCGCTCGTGAGTTATATTGTCCTTATTATCTTCTAAATGAGTACCTGTGCGTGTATTACTATGGTCTTATAGAGGTACAGTCTAACCTTGGTAAACCGACACCCCTGGGGTGCGCGCTTAAGGTGTCGGTTTATCGAGGTGTCGGTTTAAAGAGGCTCTAACTTCAGTTCCAGACCGAAGTGTCGGTACACCGAGGTTTTCAATAAAAGAGACTTCAAATAATTGTATAATTGTCACTTTTTTAAATTTTTTGATTGACTAAACGCAAACAAGTTTTTATGAAGTCAGTAATAACGTTCAATTTGTTTTTTTAGCAAAATCTCAGTGAAAAATAAGCCAATTTTGATTAAAGTACGTCTATATTTAGTTCAAAAATAAGGAGTTGTCAGTTTATCGGGGGTGATTTCCTCTGTACGTGCTGGCTCAAAGTGTCGGTTTAAAGAGGTGTCGGTTCATCTGGGTGTCATTTAATTAAAATTTAGTCAAATCCAGCCAAATCAGGTTCAGGGTGTCGGTTTATCGAGGGTGTCGGTTTATTTTTGAACTAAATAAGCTCAAGCTCATGAGGGTGTCGGTTTATCGATGTTTGACTGTACTATGTTTATCGAGGGGTTTTTTGTGACAACATGGCGAAGTCGGGCTAAAGTACACCCCGTCGGTGTCGCCCAAAATCGCCAAAAATGATGTTATTTCGATGTTCTGACCGCCGAAACGTGTTTAAAACACCTTGTTAGGATTGGGAAGAGATTGGGAAAAACCCAAAATTTGACTTCGTCCCCCAAGGCAATTTGGGCAGATTTTTATGTGGACGGACTCAAATGGTTTAAACATAGTTTTTAAACTTTTGAAAATCGAATGAAAGTTTTTGAGGGCTTTTGAAAAAAAAAAGTTCAAAAGCTGGGTGAGCCCTTGGCCCGGACATGTCAACTCCCGGGCTTCCTTTTTTTAAGCAGCGCATAGCCGTTAGGCTTAGCCATTAGGCTTAGCCTTAGGCTTAGGCTTTTAAATTATGTGCCTGTTGATAACACAATAACGTCTCAAGTTAATCAGCGGTACTTAAAAGTAAAAACATTGCAATCATAAAAAGGTGTTTTAAACACTAAAAACGTGTTAGGCAATATTAAAAATCTGCCCAAATTGCCTTGGGGGACGAAGTCAAATTTTGGGTTTTTTTGCCTTGGTTCCCCCTGTGGTACCAAAAATTTTTTTTTTGGATAGTCTCAAAAACTCTCTTCCCAATCCTAACAAGGTGTTTTAAACACATTTCGGCGGTCAGAACATCGAAATAACATCATTTTTGGCGATTTTGGGCGACACCGACGGGGGTGCACTCCGGCCCGAAGTCGTGCTAAGAGTATCGCTTAAAACGTTTTTTATTTAGTTTACCAAGTTGTCCTAAAAACTGACAGACACCTTAGTACCCTTTTCGTCCTTAAAGTTAAGGGACTTGTATATTTGGGGTGCGCATTCTACATTAAGGTATATCAACATATTTGTACTCGAAAAAACACAGACGTTTCAGTCAGTCCTATTAGGGTCTGTATCTCTTGACTCCTACGAGCTCTAACGATTCCGCTTTTCTGATTTTAGTTGAGCACCCGAAAATCTCTAGATCGACCTCTAAATTTTCTCATTTTCGAGGGATTAAAAATATAAGTCCCAGGTCTACGATTAGAGGAAATACGGTATGCATATCACTATTCAATTTCGGGATAATATTATCAAAAAAATAATTTTTTAATATTATCCTTTCTTTCTTTAGATGGGTACTATTTTAAAGAAGCCACATGCCTCACATCCAATAGAAAGTAACAGCCACTAAGTGGGTAATATAGTATTTTTAAGGTGTCATCAGTATACTGATAGGGAGTAACAACTCTAACATCACTCCCAGGATTTAGCCAAGTTGCGCCAATTATATGACGGAATACGACGGGAAAATGTCCAACGGAAAAATGTCCGACGGGAAAATGGACCGACGGAAAAATGGTATGACGGAAAAATGTCCAACGGAAAATGTCCGACGGGAAAATGGACCGACGGAAAAATGGTATGACGGAAAAATGTCCAACGGAAAAATGTCCGACGGGAAAATGGACCGACGGAAAAATGGTATGACGGAAAAATGTCCAACGGAAAAATGTCCGACGGGAAAATGTCAACGGAAAAATGTCCAACGGAAAAATGTCCAATTCCCTTAACCATAGTTCTTACCCTGATGTTTTAATTTCTAGATTCTCCGCGACAACATCTAAGGAATCACGAAGCCTGATATCCGTCTCTGGCGCGTCGTGGTGAAGTCAACCGTATCTCTGGGTTCGAGAACGTGATCCGCGACGCCGTGACCTATACTGAGCACGCCAAGCGCAAGACTCTAGGTTTTATTGGCTTCAACTTTGCCCATGAACATTAAGCTAGTTTAGAAATTTCATTCAATCGTCTTGCTTGCAAGCGAAGTCACGATTTTCAGCAGTGGATATTGGAGCAGCAGGAAGGAATAGTGAGCAAGCCCGCTGAGGCTGTTCCTTGAGTCAGCAGAAGCAGATCTGGCCATTTTAGTTGGCCATTTTAGACAACCACTCGTCATAGACAAACACTTGTCATAGACAAACACTTGTGTTTTCTAAAATTATTTTAGACTCAAGCTTACGAAAATTACTTCAGGCCTAAGCTTACAAGGAAAATTTTAAAGGCTTAGATTATTTTAATAGTTAAGAAAATGATGTAATTAACTGAAGATTACCTTCGTACGAGACTCTTCACATTTCTGTCTTTTTTCATTGTTATTAAATAACAAAAATAAGTTATATAAGTTCTGAAAAGTAGTGTATCCTCGAAAGTCTCGTTTCTTTAGGGGAAAATATATAGTGTGAATAGATTCTCCCTGTAATAGAAAAGGTTATTGCTTAGGATTATCTTCACCATAAAAATCCCTAGTAACATCCCTATGAAAATTTATATAATTTAAATACCTGATTCTTCAAAAGAATCAAAAAATTTGAAACAGTTACTTGATGTTGCAAGAGAATAAAAAATATTTTTTATACTCCTGCCTCTATTTAATTTTTCCCTAGCTACCCGCCGAAAAAGGGGGTACTATACTACTTGCAAAAGTAATATTTTTCTCTCTTAATCTGCAAAAGTTTATGCAGCCGAATTTAGAAGAGCTTTGTGTATTCATCAGCAAGTAAGAGTAACGTGCGTTTGAGGGAAAAAATGCCAGTGGAGGAGGTTCAAGAGTCGTCAACTAGCAGGAGAGAAACACCGATTAGATCAAGTCAGTCACTGAAATGAACCTAAAAGAGATCCCAGACACATATGGTGGTTAGTGAAGACTGATAGTTCAATAAAATTGAGTGTTAATTGATGGCTTGAAATTTCAGATTTTATTTTCACTTTGTCCCCGCAAGTCGGTGTCCCGCGGGACAGCGCCAAAAAATGTACCGTATCTCTGTACCGCGTTTTTTGTCCCGTGACTTTGTCCCGCGTGACAACATATTTGTCCCGCGGGACTGACTCACGGGACAAAAGTCGCGGTACACACTTTGTCCCTTGTCCCGCGGGAGTCTGAGAATAGCCTAAGCAAATCGACCATGCCGAGCACGAATTCGCTGAAAATTGTACATTGGTCGACGGATATACAGATCGACGAGCTCACTGGTTTACGAATTTACCGGTGTATGAATTTTTGCATTAAAGCCAGCATCTAGTACATCCTAGTGCTAACTGTGATGTTGTTACTGTTTTCATCTATTTTGTAACTAATTTCAGTTTATTCGGTACCTACTCTACAGCAAAATGGCTGGTTAAGCAACACAATTTTCGCATGTTTGCCAATAAAAAAAGAAAAGTACACCAAAAACAGAGTCGAAAATTGTTCAAGGGAGGTCAAAACCAAACATGCGATATTTTCAGCAGTAAAACTAGTATGAGTCTGACAGCAAGTGGTTAATAGTCAATAAATAAAGTGTTTGAAGCTCAGAATGCCTTAATAATTAGTCTGATAAAGCTTTGCGGATTTGTAATCATGTCTAAGTTGAACGAAACTGTTCACTAATTGTTTGTCCACACTTGCCTGAAAAAGCAAAATTGATCTCTGAGCTAACACCTAAAATTGGGTAAATTTCTTACCAACAATTGGGATGAACAGGCTTCGTGGAGATTGTCGGGCACAACCACTAATAAATTGGCTAAAACATGTAAGGCATCAAACTTCTTGAAAGTCTCTTTCACACCCCAACCATTCACACACTTCCTAAATAAGATTCCAACTTGATACCTTCGAAAGTTCATTAAGGGTATGAAAATGTCTACTTGTACTCATTGATGTCGCACAAGAGCAACATCGCCCCAGTTGTGTTGTAGCTGAAAGAGCGAGTGTGAGTAAGTATGGTGTTGTAGAGACGATCGCCCAACTCGTTCAGCACAGTGCTCAGATTTCCACCGTCCACACTGTCTTTTATACGGTCCACCACTTGGTTGAGGAATTTCACCACTATGGAACACGCCTGAATAGTTTTTTTATATATGTACTTTTAAGTTTTAATCAAATTTTCTTGTCTGATGTATAGTTTAAAGCCATACAATTCATCATACAACTTACTTGGCAAAAGACATAAAATTAGATTTGACGCATAACGAGTGATAAATGGAACGATTAAAAAAAATTGCTGATCCCTTTTCACAGGGGCTTAAAATTTGAAAACATAATCACTTTCAAATATTTGCGCCAAATCAAAATTTGCAAAATTGGCTTGATTTTCTATGGGTTCATGTTTTCTCTCAATGCCCGATAAATATTAAATGTTTTACTGGTAAATGTTGTTGGCTCAGATTCTCGATGAGTGTAGCTTTCGAACAATTTCCATCACTCGGGACTAAAACATGAGAAATTCGGTAACCACAATAGATTTTTTGATAAATAAATTCAAACAATTATTGAGTTGTTAAACGCGAAAGGGTTTGCCACGACCATATTCTCTCATATTACTCAGAAACCAACCCGGAGACTCGATAGTGGAATAAATTTGCTGCATTTTGGTAAAATGCAAATTTAGGGTGTTTTATGCAAAAGTTAGATAAAAAATGCAAAAACTCCAATTTTTACTCGGAAAAGACGCCAGTTGTTTGCTTTAATTGGCAAAAAATTTTGGTCTCTGGTTTTGAAAATTCTGACTCTACAAAAATTGGTCTGGTCATTAAGATAGAAGAGATTGTGGGCTTTTTTTGGCGTAAAGTAAATCTCAAAAAAATACAAAATTGGCGTGTCTCATACAAAAATAAATTCAGTGTTTTTAGAGCTAAAGATGGTCTCCACCAGACGAATGTGCGTTAAGCCTCTCTTCGAAATTCGTTCAGCCGCAGTCAAAAAAAGATGGAAAAATAATGAACGCACAAATCAAGCTAAGAAAACGGCACGTGAGCTAGCAAAAGAAGCAGGAAATATTCGTCTTTGTAAGCTATTTTTTTTCTATATTTTCTATTTCACCCACGAATGATTACGTTGACTCTCTTGGAATTTCAAAATAATGTACAGGGTGTATCAAAATTACGCGGCCACCTAAAAAAAATTGACTAGGTAGGCTCTTGCCCGGTCGATTTCCGAATCCTTCTCGGAAATCTCCAACAAACTATGATTTAATCAGAAATTCAAGAGTAACACTATGTTTATTCATTCTTTTCGGACAACAAATGGGCAGGATCATACAAATTTTAATTACTGACTTGCTGGAATACCCAATTTCTTCCTGGAACATTCTCTTCTGCCCACGGTTTAACGCATTCTTGGAGGCTTCTTTTTTAAAAGGAAGCATCTAAATTTGAAAATCAGTAGAGAATAATGACAAAGCAGGAAGACAGTGAGAAGACAACAGTTAAAAAAACTGACATACATAAAAAATTAGGGCATGTTTTTACCCAGAATATTTCTTTGAAAAACACGTATTTTTTCCAAAAAAATAAAAATAATGGCCGCGTAATTCTGAGACACCCTGTAGTTTTTTGTAGCGAAACTGGCCCTGACAAGCTCCAGAGAGAAAAGAATCTGCTTCTTAATCGTCTAAGTGAACGCAAAAAACGTTTATCGGTCAGTTTCACCTTAGAATTTTGCGATATAAAACTTTTAAGTGTCTATTTATAGACACCGAGGAAGCCACTAAATGAGATTGGAAGAACAGTTTCACTTTCTAGAATTGATGGAATTGCCAGTGCATTTTGCGGAAAAAAGACAGAGTGCTTTCATTTGATCAATACGAAGAAGCGTCCAGAAAAGTTCGTCGCCGACTAGGAAGTCTTTCTCCTGCCAAAGAAGGTATCTTGTGTAATAGAAAAAATGTTTGATTCATCTGAATTTACCTGGGTAATCTAACCATGCCAAAAGCTCACTCCTTTTGAAGATTTCCAAATCTCCGCGGGTCACTTCAATGGGAAAGAAAGGCGTAACCTTAAATCTGACTTACAGAAGGTAGTATTCATTGTTTATTGTTTTTGATTTGTATTTATGATGCAGAAGACAATTACACAAATTTGGCGATGGTTGCTAGCAAAGTCTTCGATCAGCTCCGCTTTTCTTAAATCAATGCTTTGGAATAAATTTGTATATTTATGGTTTCTTCCAGTCTGCCAAGATTTTCTTGGTGCAAATAAAATGATGAAAGAATTTTAGTGAAATTCTTTTTTGAAATTTCTTGGCGTAGTGTTTATTTTAAAGTGATTATGTTTTTGAATTTTAAGCCCCTGTGTTTTCAACTTTTTGAAACGCACGTGCATCCCTTTAACAAATTAGGATTTTGAACTGGCGCAAGAAAAAAATTAAAAAGTGGAATTTTCATTCGCTTATAATCACTTCATCTACTAGTCTGTGAAGTGGCAGCTTATCACTTCGCTTTTTTTCCGCTGCTACATATGGTTTTAACGCGTTTAAATTTAGGCATTTGTAATACAAGTTTTGTATTGTTGTTGCTTTTAAAGGCGCGTGCTCACCTGTTCAAATTTTGTTCCCGCCAATTCAAAAAATTCCTAATTACTGAACTTCTGTACGGTTTTTTTACTTGGTTTCTGACAAAACTATACCTAAAATAAAATTCTAAGCCTTGTTTTGTTAGAAACCAAGTTGAAAAATGCGTACAGAAGTTCAATGATTCGGAAAATTTTTCGATTAGGCGGGGTCAAAATTTGGGCTTGCCTATAACTGACCAAATGGAGAACTGACAGATAAACTATTTGGTAAAAAACACAACTGACCAAAAAAAGATGGTCAGATCTTTGTCGGTGACCACATAACTTTGGTCAGTGACCACAAAACATGTTGAAACAATTACTTATTTAAATTTTAAACTGTTTGGCCATTCGTATGTTTGAAACTGAAAAATAAACTTTAGTACATGATTGAAACGAGTGTTGAGGAAAATATCATAGCGAAGCTTATTGGCTATGATTCGTCTTTTACCAAATAGTTTATTGGTCAGTTCTCTATTTGGTCAGTTATGCCACTTTAAAAAGGCCTTGTTTTTAGAATTGTTCGCTTTATTGCAAATCTTTTGAGACTCAATAAAAGTCGTCATGGTGGTTCGTCTTTTTATCTCTGTTGACGTGAGGTAGATAATGTGTTGCATTATAGTCCAAGAAAGCAATAAAGAAGAAGAAGGTCGCTGCACTTCCTGCCCATATCAAGAAGCAAGAAGTCGTCAAAAAGGAGATCAATCCTCTGTT
The DNA here is from genome assembly GCA_029231635.1 of Ditylenchus weischeri. Lineage (NCBI taxonomy): Eukaryota > Metazoa > Nematoda > Chromadorea > Rhabditida > Anguinidae > Ditylenchus > Ditylenchus weischeri. Next base: position 49,191 of record JAMRYI010000879.1, on the reverse strand, counting down.
TGAGAAGCGTCCACGCAACTTTAGCATTGGTAAGCCATGTTTCTGGTTAATCCAAAAACTTAGTTTGGTATAATAGGTGTAATTATTTACTTTGTAGGACAAGACATCCAGCCGAAGAGAGATCTCACTCGTTTCGTTCGTTGGCCAAAGTACATTCGTCTGCAGCGTCAGCGTGCCGTTCTTCAGAAGCGTCTCAAGGTACCTCCTCCAGTGCATCAGTTTCGCAGCACCTTAGACAAGCCCACGGGTAGGTCTATTTTGGTTCTCAATTTCTAGATGACATTTTTATGGTTTTGCTTTTAGCCGTCAAGCTCTTTTCTCTGTTGGATAAGTATCGTCCTGAAACAAAGCAAGTTAAGCGTGAGCGTCTTCGTTTGCGAGCTGAAAGTCGGGCTGCTGGAAAAGAAGAGCAAGTTGCAGGAAAGCGTCCCCCCGTAATTCGTTTCGGAATCAACACGGTCACGAAGCTGGTGGAAAAAAAGAAGGCGAGCCTAGTGGTCATTGCTCACGATGTTGATCCTATCGAAATAGTGCTGTTTCTGCCTGCTCTTTGTCGCCGCTTCGGAGTTCCTTATTGCATTGTCAAAGGAAAGGCTCGCCTTGGACAGGTTGTGCATCGCAAGACCACTTCTGCCATCGCTATTGTGGATACCAATCCGTAAGTGTTTATGTCTTAAGTGTTCGTTAGAGTTGTGACTGTTCTTTGTGTTTAGAGAGGACAAGAACTCGCTGAAGAATTTGACGAAGACAGTTCTGGCAAACTTCAACGAGCGGGGAGATGAAATTCGCAAGCATTGGGGTGGTGGTGTTATGTCTGCCCGTTCACAAGCCAAGTCAGCCAAAATCGAGAAGAGCCGTCAGAAGGAACTTGCGCAGAAATAGACTTGTTGATTCTTCATTATTGTTTATGTCGTTGCAATAAAGATATTTGTTTTGGCTGTAGTAAGACTGAATCAATATGATTGCAGCTTCCCCTATAGAGTGATGCAATATTATGTCTTTTAATAATTCGGGCAGCGTGAAACTGTTTCGGGCAGCATGAAACTGCAAACTGTTTCCGATTTTTCGGGTGACAAGCATCGGTAATAATCCTAAAAATCATATTCTGAGAAATTGAGAGAGCGGAAAATAGTCATAAAAACATCCGACCATATAAAAAGTAATAATGAATTTAAAGAAAAAATCCTTGGCATTATGGTTAGAATCAATCCAAACACCGCAATTTTCAAGAAACCGGATTGAATTTAACCAGCTCTAATAACTTTTTTTTACCCTTGCCCGATCTATTTCCAAATTTTCGGGCCTTGGTTCTCGGGAGTCTCCACATTTACTAGTACCAACAGTAGTCAAAATTGAGAATATAGTCAAAATATTACAATGCCAGTTACTAGATGTTTAGAAATAAACTGGGGAAGTGGCTGCATAGCCAAATTTTTTAAAAAAGCTCGCGTAATACGAAAACTTTTTACAAGCCCCAAATCTTCTTATGATGACGAAGAAGATAAAAAAGAAGATAAATAGAAGCCTAACGACTTTATTCATACTATTATTTAATAGAGCTACTCATCTTCAATAAAAATTGTTCGAAATTGTTCAAAAAATTATAATGCTTGAGAAATAAAGTAGAATATTGTGTGATGTCAGTGGGAGTACCCAGAGTCAAATGAAATTAATTCTACAATTTTAAATTCTTTATTCGATTTTTGGGGTTTGGGGGAATTATCATATGTCTTTAGAAACCTTAGAGAATGATGATAATTACGTGATAGTTCTACCTGATACCTTTTACCCTAAAGCCCGTTCACCAAAAGTAAAGCAATTCACTGTTTTCAAAAGTCACACTATCAGACTTGGGTCACACTAACTTCACCTACCTTTTTATCTAAAATTTTGTTTTCATATCTCAGATGTTTTTACACCATCTTCTAGCTGAGATTTTTCTCTATCATTTCAGTGGTCATACGTCTTAGTTAAAAATAATTTTTGACAAAATCACACCAAGTGTGACCTTAAAGTCACACCTTTAAAAATATATAAACTTTTTATAAAAAGGTGTGACTTTAAGGTCACACTTGGTGTGATTTTGTCAAAAATTATTTCTAACTGAGACTTTTGACCACTTAATCGATAGAGAAAAATCTCAGCTAAAAAAACGGTACAAAAACATCTGAAAACCGAAAACAAAATTTCAGATAAAAAGGTCGGTGAAGTTAGTGTGACCCAAGTGTGATAGTGTGACTTTTGAAAACAGTGATGGTTAGGCGTTCAGGCGATTTCGGGTCATTTGTCCAAAAATTGACTAAACGCCCCTATGCCAAGCAGGCGTATTAAACAAACAAATAAGAAAAACTGAATTTTGAACAAAAACTTTAAATTTTACAATGTTAACGTAATTTTTATATCGTCATATTGTTCGTAATTAATAGTAGTTACTTGGGATTATTTTAAAAAATTATTCAACTTACATGAGACATGACACTGATATCGTGATTCATTTCATCCTCCGGTCTGAAATCAGACTTCTTTTGCTCACTACTCAGCACAAATTTTACATAGCCTACGATAGCATTTAGCTGAAACGTGGTTGTAGGTTAAGTAAAAAAATGTAAAGATATAAGGATGTATTGCTTCTGCCTACAAATTTTAATTAAAGCATTTGGTCTCACCAATCTTTCCAAGCCTAGATTCATCCTGTCCTCCACATTGTTCAGGGTTTGTTCACGCCTTTTTTGGACTGCTTCTTCTATTGGAGTGTCGCTGCAAAACATTTTTTTTGTTAAGCCAGCGCATGTTGATAGTTTACTTGACCAATGGATGTATTGTGTCATCAAACAGTTTGACAAACAGATGGGTTATCGCTGAGCTTTGTTGAATGACACCAAAAAAATTGGTAGAGGGTTCGGTTTTTTGTTCCGCTAGTGAAATGCCTATATTTGTGTTTTGGTAATGCTAATTAACAAGAACATAGAAATATTTCTTAACAGACCTGCCAATGCCAATTCAATAGCATACTCCACATGGTTAGTGTACAAAAATTTGAGCAGAACATCGTACAAATATTCGGTCATCTCAATAGACTCTGATTTCTTGCACAACTAAAGCACACGATTTTTTAAAGGATCATCGCCGTTGCCGACAATGAGAATTTCGCAAGTTTGAATGCGCGCGGGATACTTCATAATTTTAACACAACTTTTTTGAACGTGTTATTGATATAAGATTGAAGTTACTCAGGCTAAAATAGGTGCAGCTACACGGGGTACTAGGTAGTGCAGAGGTGAGCAGCGGCGTTGGGCCATTGTTGTTAGTGGGTTCGATGCCGGCTCTCCTTTTTTAATGATTTAATTATTAGTTTACTGAGAAATAATTCTGAATATTTTCGGAATAAAAATAGTGACCCGCGCGCATTCAAACATGTGAAATTCTCGTTGTCGTCAACGGCTATGTTCCTTTAAAGAGCTCACAGCTAGCATATTAATCCACTAGAGACCGTGATTTTCCCTTGAACGATATAACGATACGATATTTTTGGGACAAATTTTCAACGATCGATATAACGATACGATATATCGTAAAGATATTTTACCTTAAAATTTGGCGAACGATATACAGCGTGGCGCAAGAAATTCGGCCGATTTTCAACATCCACAACTTTTTTTCTGACACGATTTCGAAATTCTGTAAACGCAGAACACCTTAGAATTACGGGTGCTGTCACTTGGCATCAAAACCGGAGAAAATTTTTTTTCGACAATTTTTGACTTTTTTGCCTTGGTCCCCCCTGTGGTCCAAAATTAAAAAAAAATATGGTCCAAAACTAATTTTGGACCAAAGGGGGACCAAGGCAAAAAAGTCAAAAATTGTGAAAAAAAAAATTCTCTGGTTTTGATACCAAATGAAAGCACCCGTAATTCTAAGGTGTTCTGCTTTTACAGAATTTCGAAATCGTGTCAGAACAAAATGTTGTGGATGTTTGAAATCGGCCGAATTTCTTGCGCCACCCTATATAATAAACCCAAAAAATCGCGCAGCCTCCCAGAGTTATCTACAGTACCATTCCTAAGGAATTTCGCATAAATAAACTCTGGTATGCATGCTTTTTCATGCCCCCTTCGGGGGCTCGGGGGCTTGGAGTTGAGATGCGCACACACACATGCCTTAGACACAAATCACTCGAAAGTGACTCTGGATGCATGAAAAAGCATGCATACCAGAGTTTATTTATGCGGTTGGGCCCAGTATTCAAAACTATGTTCAAACCCTATCTTTTTTGGTGTCAAGATACCCTTTTTATTCATTTCTCTTCTTTACATAACAATATAGAGAACATCGCAGCCGTGATCTAATTATTCATGTGCCTCTTGGTTCAAATCATCAAATATTTCTCGCATATCCTCTACTAGATCTTCTTCGACTTCCGGTAGTTGCGGGATATTCGGCGACATTTTCCTGATATGAGTGAAGAAAGAATCAGATTTATTAGAACAAGAGTGTTCGCCAAAAATTTGCACTTTTTTCGACTACAGGGGGGTATCATGGTTTTGGCCAAAAATAGTCAAAATTTTTTTTCCCAAAAATTGCCGTCCCCCACCTGGAAACACGTTTTCTAAAGTTTAAGGGATCGAGAAGCACGAAAAAGTGGTCAAAACCCCTTTTTTGAGCTGTTCACAATTGCATTCCAGCCATTTCCTTTATTTCCAACCCAAGGATAACAACACGGAGACAATTTAATACGAGTATTTCAGGAAGGGCAGATTCTTATTTAGAAATATCAATTGCTCTGCTTTTTCTAAGCCTAAGCCAACCGGCTAATTAGAGGAAATATGGTATGCAGGGTGTTTCAAGAAATGCGCCCTTTTTAAATAGTCATAACTTTTTCTCCAGGTCGTTTTTCGAAATTCTTGTTTTACAGGATGCGTAGGCGTTTGTCCCCTTTTGTGACATTTTCGGCGTTCTGATTTTGTTTGTCCCCAAGCCACTTAGGCCTTATTTTTCAAGCCATTTTGTAGTTCGTAAGACATTTTTTTAGTCGTGCGCTAACATGAGAAGCTAACATCAGAATTCAAATTTAAAAATTTCGGGACGGGACACCGGTACGGGACAGGTGCCAAAAAATTTCCGGGCGGGATTCCGGCACGGGACGATTCTCTAAAATTAACGGGACGGAATTGTGCCGTCCCGTCATCATCTCTAGCGCAAACCATAGGAGACCAAGCGAAAATCGCGATTTTCACATTCTGTACCAAAAAAATATTGTCGGCGAGAAAAATCGATCTGTAAAAACAGAATCTTGAAAAACGACATGGAAAAAGGGTACTTTCCTGTTATCTCGAATCATTTTATTTAACACATTTTTGCGCAACGAACAATGTAATTTCAATTAAATATCTTCTTTCGGAGGCCAATTTTTCGAGATATTCTTCAACAACCAAACCAAACAAATTCATTTCTAAAGAAATTGAAATGTGAAATTGGTACAAAACTAATACATCCAAAAATGATTCGAGATAACAGGAAAGTACCGAAAAAAGATGTATACATTTCAAAAGGGACGAATTTTTTAAAACGCCGCGGTATATATTTTAATTGTTTCAAATAAAATTATTTTTCATAGGTCAGTGCTTTTAAAAATTCACAGCGCCATTGATTACTATTTCCCGGAAATTCGCTTTAAATTTGTTGAACAGAAAAACCCACCACACTACATCTCCCAAAAGCGTTTTTGGCTTCCTGTAAGATGTTGATGGCCACCTCTTCGGACAAAAAAAGTCTCATTGCCAAAGTTCTCCACAGTTAACAATCTAGCTTGAATGTCCCTTTTGAGATCCTGCAGTCCTCCAGCATGGATATTGCGCTTCTGATGACCCTTGGAATCGTAGAAACGATTGAGTATTGCTGTGCACTGATCATAGATGAACTTCTTCTCTATTTTAGAATAAGTCACCAGATAAGGGCCAAAAACCGAGCGCACCAAGGTAGGCAGAAACTGTGGATCTGAGTCCGACTTGAACTTTTGCAACTTGGCCTGCAGTTTTAGAGTTCTGAAATTAGCGAGTTTGGGGTGTGAGAAAAAAGAGAGAGAAAAATTACTTGGAGTAGAGATCGTGCAAACTGACCAAATAGGACTCTGGGTCTCCTTGGGTTTCTTGCAGTTTAGCTCCCACTGTTTCCTAGATCGATATTATATTTGTATACAGTCGAGTCCCACTAACCCGGCACCACTGGGACCGGCAAAAAGTGCCGGGTTAGCGGGGGTGCTGGGTTAGCGGTGGTATTATTTTATCGGGCCTTAATCGACCCTCTATATAATCACCCTTTATTCAACTATTTTAAGAGGGTAAAGGGTTGTATAGGAGGGAAGGGAAAAAAGAGGGCCACTAATGGAAAAGGTCACACTAACAACAAGATGTTGAGCATAGTTTTGAATACTGGGGCCTACCGCATACAGAAAAAATTGACGCAAATTGGAAAATGTTGTAAACTATGATAGATGCCGGTTTATTGGGGTAATTTTTATTGGACAGGACCAGTCTTAGGGTGCCGGGTTACTGGCAGGTGCCGGGTTATTGGGGGTAAACTTTTTGATTTTCTTTGCCAGCCAACCAAATTTTTAAAAAGTGCCGGGTTATTGGGGTGCCGGGTTAGCGGGAGTTGACTGTACAATCAAGCGTTAAAGGTAAAAACGCAGTTTTCTCAAAAAAAATTAAGAATAGAGGCAAGTCTAAAGGTCTGGAACCAACTCCTCCAAATATCCAAAAATTACCTGTAATTTTCTGTGGAAAAGGTTCAAAATGAGCTTTGCCATGACCTGACTAGGGTTGGGAAATATCTCGGCCAACATGGGATTGGTCTTTTCACACAAGGCTAATATGTCTTCGAACACATTGCCACTGCGGAAAGCACTGTTCTGCACTCTTTCTACAAATGCATCCAAGCACTGGGAGAAGCCTTTGAATTCGGACAATATATTAGCAATCTCCTTGAGGCGCTTTCTGTCGTGGGACTTAATAAACTCCTCAATCAACAATTGCTCTATTTCATCATACTTGTGAGCTATGCGCATTTGCACTGCTGCATACTTCTCTCTGGCTAGTTCTTGTGAGATGGACGACAGCTTTTGAATCATTTCAGCAGATTCCAATAGCTGAAATTATGATATTATAGCAAATAAAGTTAAATGGTCACAGAAGCGACATTTTTGGAATTAAAAAAGAAAAACAACTGATTTGACCAAATCCAATTGGATTTTAAAAAGAAGGGGGGAGGGGGTGCAAATCATAATGCGAATATTTTAGACTCTCAGTGCACAACCTGGATGCATAACCTATTTTTTACTTTATATTTTAGTAAGTTCACTGACTTATACGACCAAAAACTATCGAGCAATCGATTGCAATCATTTCCAGCACTGATTTGCTGCCACTTACTGCCCCAATTTCGCTATTTCATGCAAATGACCATCACAAGAAAGGGAAACCAGCCCAAATGATACGTACTTAGTTTTATATCGCCTCAACCTTTACCAATTTTATTCACTTCTCAACGAGCTTACTAACTTTCTAGAGTCACAATCATACTTACGCGGCCGCCTTCCGCCGGGGAAAATTGGCGATTTCGTATTTGGAGCAAGACTGTAAAGAGTGTAAGGATCTATAATATATATAAAATGTAAGGAGCTGGGGTAAAGAGTTGGGCTTGTAAAGAGTTGACCCTCATCCCTGGTCAGCCCAGCTCTTAAAAAGTACAGGAACACTCAAAAAATCCAAAAAAGAAAAAAATTTGCCCTGGAAAGCTAAAAAAATCGACCCCCAATTTTGAGGATTTTTTCATACTCCCCGTCAAAAGTTGCCCGACAAAGGTGAAAAAAAATTTAAAAAAATGCCGGAACACCGAGATCAATTAGTTTTGCGATTAAATGAGTTTTTTCTATAGAGTAGACTAAAGCTTGACAAAGCTCTTTAAAGAATTTAGTATTTTTAAAAACCAAACCAACCCTATCCGGGTCCACAAAAATGTCAGAGTGCAAAGCCTGGTCGACCAGTAAAAACTCATCAAAGTGTCGCATCAACTGAAGTGCTTCAAACGCCCTAGCTCTAGGCGCATGCACACTTTCCAGCTGATCCCCTAAGTGGACCACCTTGGCGGAGACTGTTTGCATGGTACCATCTAACTGCTGAATATGGCTTATATTATTATCCAAATTTTGGACTTCACAATTTTTTTGGAAAATTTTCAAAAATGACAAATTTTGGACTTCACAATTTTTTTGGAAAATTTTCAAAAATGACAAATTTTCAGAGGGCAAAATTTTTGAAATTCAAACTTCCATTTGATTCTGTTCAGCTTAGCCCCCTTTTTGGGCTTGAGCACCGCTTGAGCAAATTTCAGAACAAAATCTCCATAATCTCCATAATTTAAATTTAGTTACAATTTTCTGTAACAATAGCTTGGTAATTTTTACCTTCAACTTCTCAAGTGACTCCCCGTTTTTGTCGTGCAACCTGGAGAGAGTGTCCAAATAGTTGGTTTTGTCGTTGTTCTGCTGCTGTTCCAAGGCATTTATCTTCGACTACAATTAATTCATTATCGCATCTTTGGCTCACCAATGAGCTTAAGTCTTGTCAACCTGGAATTGTTCACTTAATAACTGTAGACTGCCGATCTCCTCTTCAAATTTGTTCTTGAGAAAAGCTGCATCCACCCCTTCCTGGTCTCTGCCGCCAGTCATTCGCCAAGCCAATCGCTCCACAAAGTCGATTGCGTCAAATGGGTCCTGCAAATTAGCTGTTCGATATAACTAGAGGAAACTTAGCAGGCTTAACACTTAAAAGCCGGTTTGTGCTAATTGGGAGCGTTTTGTTCAGAATTTTGTGCTGAACAAGGTAGGCGCAAGAAAGTTTCAAAAAAAGTTCTTTTTTGAGATTTTTTTAGAAATTCATTTGAAGGACACAATCAATTTTGAGTTGTTTTAAATATTTGAATGTATCTTTTCATTCGAAAATAATTCTGCGTAACTAAAGCTCTTATCCGGTGCACAATTTAACGGCCTTTCAAATAAATACAAACGAGGCGAACTGGCGCCCTTTCGGGCGCCTGCGTTATGTAAGCGAAGTTCAGTGTAGTACAGCACTACAGTACCAATCAGGTCGTAAACCCACTTCGCGTGATCGGCATTTTATGAGCAGTTTGCCCAAAGGAATTTCAACCCATTTTTTAAAAACTTTTTTCCACTCAATGTTTTTAACTTTATTTTGGCTATCACATTTGACAGCAACTTTGATAAACTCCCATGCCCAGTTATGAGCGAGCGGAACCGAAGATGCGCCGACAAATAGTTTTCGTCTCGAGACGAATGGCATCTTCACGCCAAAAATTTCAAATTTAAAAGTGAAAAAAATTTTACAGTACAATGAAAAATTTTCAATGAAAAATGACTTTCATAAAAATAGTTATATCCCCTATTAGAATTCATTTTTTTCGGCCGCTCTTTTTTTTAAACGAAAGCTGAAATCTTGGTCAACACGGTAAAGTTAGCGACAAAAGTGATTTTGCTATCTATCACCCATTTTTGTCCTGCGAAGTCGAAAAAAGCGTGATTCCCCGTCCCAAATACTATGACTTCATTCATAACAATAGGTATATCCCCTATTAGAACTCATTTTTTTCGCCTGTTCTTTTTTTAAAACGAAAGCTGACATTCTGGGGAACACGATGGTATTAGCGACAAAAATAATTTCGCTATCTACGACCCGTTCTGGCCTTCGAAGTAAAAAAGCGTTACCCACACACCCACACATGCCAAATACTATATAAGATTTAGTCGAGTACGTGGCCGTAAAACATGCAAGGAATTTGCATTTTTTTTAAATTCTGTGAAATAAAAAATCAGGCCTTTTTTATAAATACCACCTAAACATTGATATGACGATATTTCAGTACTTTTATTGTAACAGAAAGTGCAGATTCTGCGCAACATTTTGATACCAAACGAGACTGCAAATCATAGTGGAAAGCAGTGCAATGATCAAGAAATTGGTTGGTGGACCAGGCTTTTTTCGGGTTAGTTCAAATTCGCGTCTTTTCTGGCATTCTGTATTTTTATGTTTTTTGCAGCTCGAGACTCATGTTTGAGCTTTTTTCAACATTAACTACTTCAAATTTTAACATGGTTGTCAAAATTGCTAAAAATTAGCTAAAATTATAGTTAATTGGAAAACTAACTATTCGCTAAAATATTCGGTAAAAGTTTTAGCGACTTTTTTAGCGGTTATCTACCACATTTTGTCACTTGTTAAGCCCAAACCATGTTTCCTAAGCCAAATTTTGTAGAGAATTGGTTTTGATAGATCTAAATTTGCATTTTTGCACATCTCCACACCGAGATTTGGAGTGGATACCACTTCGTCAGTTGGAAATCCAAAAAGAATACTACACCCAAAAGAAAATTCTAGGCCTTGTTTTGGAGGGGAAATTTTGAACAGGTGAGCATGCCCCTTTAAGCCAATTATTTTACATTTAGTTATCATAAACACCTGAATAATATGTCATTAGAAAGCTTAGTCCCTGCCCTTTCTAACGAGCTATAGAAGTCATGCATCTGTATATGAAATATTCGAGCACCAGATGATTTTATGAACATACATAAAGATCGAGCCTAACTGCTTTTTGAAAAACGCCTTACAGATTGCAGAATGTGCCGGTCTTACAGTCCGGTCGGGACGTGTTAAACGTTATCAAAAACGTGGTTAAAATTTGACCAGCCGGCAAATGTGGGTTAATACCGCACTGATAAGAATAAAAATATTTTCAACTTTAGGTGGGGTCAAACTTTACTGTTTTTTTCCACTTATACAGACAAGGTAGGCCAAGAAATCTTATGAACTACAAATCCTCATACCTTTCTCTTGCTGACTCAATTTCGAAAAACGGATTTTCGCATTTGATTTCTCTGTAGCAGCACATTTGCGTCCTGCTCTGTGGATTTCCCCAACAATTGTAATATGGTTTTGGCCAAAACCATCTGAAGCTCTATGTGGTCAACCCAAAGGGGGAACAAGCGAAAATGAAATTTGGTAATTATTCCGTTTGACCTCATTTTTTTTGGTGCTCGGACATTGTCCATTTTTATTTTTTACCATTTTTTCTTATTTAGTTTGACCCTCATTTTGGTTTTAAAAAATTGACCAAAAGGGGATGGGGTCGTCAAGCAGAAAGAATATCTATAAAGTTTCACATTGTATACCAAATGAATCTGGGGCTCAGGAGGAGTTGAATGCGAAAAAACCGTTTCCAGTAATCGTTTCAGAAAAAAGGTGGAGGAGTTTGAAATGATAAGAATTTCTTGACTGAACCTGTAAATAATATGTCATAAATAGCACCTGCTCCAAGTCTTGAATGTAGGTAGCAAAGTAAGGCTGTTGTTGGCTCTGGTTATTCGACATGGCACTTCTGACCTAATTTCAATTCCTGCACAACTAGAGTTGTGAAATTTTCCGGGAAATTAGAAACTGGAAAATTTTCCGGGAAATTTCCTGGAAAAATAGAAATTTTTTGGAAAAATAGAAAAAAATATTAATATAGTTAACATTTATTGATACCAAAAAATGCATCCACCGAGAGAATACTTACCGGAAAGTTATCGCTAATCTACCACAACCCGTATAACTCACTAAAAAATGGCCTCCTAGGCCTGGGTAATAAAAAAATCAATCTTACAACCAACTAGGCACCAGAGTTTTCATTGATCCGGACTTCACTGATCTGATAGCGGTATCAATGATAGTTTGGATCATTGATAGTCGGATCAGATCAGTGACTAAAAATTTGGGGCCGGATCAGGTCAGATCAACCGAATTTTGGCGAATTTTTTTAGCCATTATCATTGATACCTTGGATCAGATCAGATCAACCGAATTTTGGCGATTTTTTTAGCCATGATCATTGATCCAGGTATCATTGATCCCTCGGATCAGGATCAATGGCAAAAAACCGGATCAATGAAAACTCTGCTAGGCACACAAACCAGTCTAGATGGCTCAATAAAAAATAATTTCTATTTTACCGAAATAAATACTGACGGAGAATCAGAACAAATTTTTAACAATTTTTTAATTTCCCGGAAAATTTCCCATTTCACAACTGTATGCACAACTGTATGGTCCAGAAATACAAAAATAAAGTATAAATTTCTGGTTAAAACCCATGTTTTCAGTGAAAGACCAAAGATGTAATAATAAAATTTATTAATATCTCTTTTATTAGCTCTACTTTATACTTTGAGAATAACACAAAAGTAATTGAGTAGAAGTTTTAATTGTTTGGTAGAGGTTGGGACAAGAATATCTGAGAAAGAAAAAATAGTCTGCGCTTTTTTACTAAAATTCTGTTTAAAAAAAGATGGTTGCATGATTTAGTAGATAATAAAGTAAAGATGCTAAACTAGTAATAGCGAAACTTCAAGCAATGGCACAATTCTACTGCACTACAGGGTGACACAAAATTACTGCACCATTTTTTTGAAAAACTTCATTTCTAATTTTTAAGTAAAATTTGTGGTCACATTTCATTTTCACCGTTGTTTTTTGTGAAAAGTGGCTGCTTTGTTTATGGAATCTTTTGTTTTTCTGGAACTCATTGGGAATGTACGCCCCAAAAATTGTGCCTTGGTCCCCCCTGTTGTTTTTTACGCACGTTGGCTTATATAATTTAGTTTACTTTTTTATAAAACATAATAAAATAAAACATTTGAACATTTGAGTTATTTGATGTGCGTAAAAAACAACAGGGGGGACCAAGGCACAATTTTTGGGGCGTACATTCCCAATGAGTCCCAAATGAGTCTTACCTGGGAGGCAGCTCCCAGGTAGCTTAACCACGGCCATCGATTTTCCTGGGAAAATCGATGGGGCAACGAGCTTCCTACGCAAATTTTTCAAAAATGGTGCAGTAGTTTTGTGTCTTGTCACCCTGTATTTGGCTGGGAGACAATTTTAACATTAACTAGACTAAAGAAAACATGCAAACTAATGGCACAAACAATAGAGGTGAATAAAAGATTAAGGGTGACTAGTGTGTTGGTCATGGATTTTGTACGATAATATTTGTAGCGTATAATGATCAATAGAAAAACAAACCGCGCAGAATTCGATAAAAAAAGTTTTTCGCAAAAATTGATAAATTATTTTTTTTACGCAAAACGACATTTCGACACTACTCGCTGGCACGTAAGTCGACGCCAGATATAACGGACAATAAATTTGGTTCGGTTGGTTTTCATTGGCCCCGCTCATAGTTCTTGAAATTGAAATCTGAAATGCGAAATTTCAAATTCACGTTTCAATTTTAGTTTCACATTTCTGAAATGATTTCAGAAATGCAAAAAAGTTAAACGGACACAGTTTCGTCGAACCGTGACTTCTGACACAATTTCATAATTTTAAAAAGCTAAAATTTTTTATGGCTGGCCGAAAGCGTCGGTTTCGGTTCGGTTTTTCGGTTCGGCCGGCCGACAACCCTAATAATATGTAACAAGGGACCACAGGCGCCTATCGGCGCCTCTATAGTATTTAAATGAGGGGCTATGACTTCATTCATAAAAATAGGTATATCCCCTATTAGAACTCATTTTTCGCCTGTTCTTTTAAACGGCTGACATTCTGGAACACGATGGTATTAGCGACAAAATGATTTCGCTATCTACGACCCGTTCTGGCCTTCGAAGTAAAAAAGCGTTAACCACCCACCCACCCACACATGCCAAATACTATATAAGATAGCTTATTAGATTATCTTGCTACACTGTGTTCAGGGTTCTGTATGTCATTGCTAGTATCCATAGGCGTACCCAGGGGGGCTATAGCGCCAAACGCCAACCCCGCACTCCCGTCACGATTTTTTTAGCCATTTTTAGCCTTTTAATCCCCGTCAGAAAATCCTGTGTACCACTATGCTTGTATGATTAATCAGGTACCCGCCCGGTGAACCATGTCTGGAAATCGGGTTGAGTTATATTACCGGCTAGCATTAAACCCTTTCTTTCGGGTGTTTCAAATTTTAATGGTCAAAAATTGAAGTTTTCTTGAACGCAGACCGACTCAGTGTTTGATGGCAACTTTTCTGGTATGGCACGAGAGGATTTCGTCCCCCAGAGGATTCAGGCGCGAGAAAATTTTGTCCGTGTCCGTCATTTTTTCACGCTGGAATAGCAGTTTCACTCATTTTTACTTTACTATCCTGCTCTTCAAGTTTCCAATTATTTGAGATGTCTTCAAGTGTTTGACACTCTGTTAAAGTCAGAGTTTTATTCAAAAAGCTGATGTAAGGGGCACTGCTACTTCACTCTAAAATTGGCCAGACCAGAATCTTGAAAATTTTTTGAAATTATCTGGCCAACTAAATTAAGAAAGGCTCCAAGATGAAAAAAATGTCATGGAGCTAGAATACCACGGGAAAATGAATTTTGCTGGCTTATTAGCAAGATGTTTGACTCCAGCGGATATTTATTTAAAAAAACTTGAGCAACACAAATAGACCTAAGAGTAACATGCATGAAATGTTATCTAGTCCCAAGACCAACTGATTCTCGACGGCTCTTCTTTCACTAAGATGTCCTCTTGCTTGATAGACTGCTCCACTTCGATGGCGTAAGAATCGTTACCTTTGGACAACTGGAGATCTCTGGTGAATTGAAACAGACTGATCTAAATCAAAAACATGGATAAATAATTAGAAATGGTTATTGCTTTGATCTCTTCGCTGATTGCTCGGTCGGACTTGAAAGGTTGAACGAAGACTCAACCAGGCGTTCTGTGACGATGTCCAACTTTGACCGTCATGCCGCCTGACTTCTCCACTTGGCGACATTACTCTCACGTATACAATCACCTTTTGTATGATTTCCTGAAAAAAAATCTAGGACATAGAGTTGTGCTATGCAACAAAACATCGGAAACTAGTCGGTTCTTTTTCGCCCAAAGCTTTAGCTAGCAGCCGAACCATCTCTTGAACAGGAGTATCGAATAAAATGACGGCATCAAATAAAGATTGGACGTCATAGTCGGCTGTCAACAGGCATTTCGGTAGATTTCATCCCACTAAACAATTAGCAATAGAAAGAGATTGCAAAAAATTACACAAGATACCAGAGCGTTTCCGAGGAGGAGTGGAAGCACGACCACATCGACGACTGAATTCCGTAGAAGAGCTGTAATTGCTAACGACCTCTTGCATCTCCGTTCTTCCACTAGTATGATGACATCTGAGCTCGAATTTTGCGCTTTCTGAATGTTCCCACAAGACCAAAGGTTTCCACATCTTTACCATTCAAATCAACGGCTGAATCGAAAACTGTTGCGTCTACCTGAATATCTAATGCTATATGAAACATTTTTCGCAAAGCAAATAGTTACCGGCATATTGCAGCTTTCCAACATTTCATATCGAAATCAAGCAAGTGTAACAACACATAAAACGACGATGAATCGAACTTTCTCAATAACCCCGAATTAACAAAGATTATGACCAGCTAAAAAAATTCTCCATCCACTTATGTAGTAGCGGCGTTCAGTTTCGTTTTATTCATATAATAGCCAGAGAACAAGTGCAATCTGCAGAGCCGTCCTTTTCTAAATTGAGTGCAGGTAACATTTTTTCAACAAAAATAATACAAAGGACATTTAGAACGAATGAAAATGCCGTTTATACGACTGGGCACGAAAAAAAAAATTTGCAAAACAGAAGACAACGACCGAAATTTCAAACCGCATTTCAGCGTTTTAAGTCAAATTTCTGAAATGGTTTCAGAAACAAATAATTTATCAATAAACATTTCAAATTTGCCTTAAAAATTTTATGAAATGTAAATTTTCGCATTTCAGAGACAATTTCAGAAATTAAATAAAGGAAACATTTCAGAAATGATTTCAATTTCATCGACTATGATGGCGTTTTTGAAACTTAAATCATTACAGATTTCAATTTTATCTGCATTTCTGAAATTTGAAATGGACTATGAGCGAGGCCATTGAAATTGACTGAAGGGAACGCTGGCCTACTCTTGCCTAAGCCTAAGTTTAAAAAATATCAATATCATAAACAGCGTAAATATAAAAGGCGAGGGTTCAAAAACCGTGGTCAATCGACCCACGAATTCGTGGTAAGTCAAATTCATGACCAGTTGATCGTTTACCTTTATTGAGATTTGAAATCTCTTTACCGTATACTCTCTATTAAAGGCCCCTTCGCTAATAAAGGCTCCCGTCAATGATCTATATCTCAGCCCAGAAATATAATATCGCAAATATGTTTTTTGCGTTTTCTCAATTAGCACGAGTTTACCTACCGTATTATCTCTAATAAGCGCCCCCTCTCTAAAAAGCGCCCCCTCTACTTTAAGGGTCTGCATCTCAGGACAGAGCAAATATTTTGCAGAGCTGTTTTTTTTTTCATTTTCTCAATTCCCACGAGCTCTACCAATTCCACTTTTTGGGTTTTGGTTGTGCACCCAAAAATCTCGAGATCGACCCAAAATTTTTCCAATTTTCGGAGGATTTAAAAATAAGCTCATTAGAGATAATACAGTAATTCCACTTTTGAGATTTTTGTTGAGTACTCAAAAATCTCAATATCGACCCAAATTTTTTCCGACTTTTTTGGGTTGAAAAATAAAGGCCCGAGGCCCTTAATTATACTTGGGCGATCGTGCTTTTGGGGATTTGGGATTGGGATTTTCAAAATTATTATTTTAAACTTTGGGATTTGGGATTTTTTCAAAATCAAACAGCTGATTAACTATTCGATGATTTTATTTTATTCAATTTCAAACAACAAAAAATCAATAAAACGAGAAGTTAACATACTCCAGAGCTTTGTTCAAAAATATTAGTTTTTCTGTGGTGTTCGGGTCAAGCTGTCCCCTTTTGTAATGGAAAATCTCCCTTGCATGACTGAAGAGCTGCTCACTAGCCACGAAAGTTGAAGGCGCTGAGAGGTATCGACGCGCAGCCTTGGAGAGAATCGGGAAGCGGACCACATTCTTCTGCCAATAGGTGAGCGGACCGGACGACATGGGCTCAGTATTCTCAGCGTTGTACGATGCAATTTTCAGAAAATTAAGAGAAGAGACGAATATAGAATTAAGAGACTGAAGTACAAGTTGAAAGTTGCAAAGAAAAAAATAACATACCTGATGAAGGAGTAAGAACTTCACGACCAAATGTCTGTTGTGAACGAGATGGGACAGAAACAAATATGACGACAAACAGAAGTTCTAACACACAAAAGTCATGTGAAAGAAGATTTTTTTTCAGTTTCGAGACTAAACAAATTTAAATGCATTTTTTGTGATTTTGGGATAATTTTGGGATTTTCGAAATGTGAACCGGTGGGATTCGGGATTTCGGACTCTGAAACTTTGGGATTGGAACTTTGAAATTTCTGGGATTCCAATCCCGGGAATCCCATGGGATTCCAATCATACGCCCAAGTATACCTTTAACAGAGAATATGCGGTACCAATTGTATAAATTTATCTGCTGAATTTTCACAATCTCACACGCGATTTTTAGTCGAATAGTAGAGATGGTATGTATCATTGCTATGCAGACACGACTTATTTTGTGTTTTTTCCTACAAATATAACAAAATAAACACCTACTTTTTTGGTTTTAGAAGTAAGATTACTTGGCTTAACTAAGTTCTTTGGCTTAGAGATTTAGATTTAGACAAAAAAATTATAGGACTACTTCTAATACCCAGAAATCATAAATAATCTTTAGGCTTTCTTTTTGTCTACTCCAGACGCGGCTGTAGACTGTTCCTTGAAGAAAAGCAACGGAAACATGCCTATCAAACAGCCAACCACAAGTCCAAACGCCCGAGCACCATTTACAGTTAGACGAGCTTTTTTAGAAGTTAGCTGAAAATATGACAATAACTACGGTCTCCAACTTGAGTCTAAACCAAACTTGCTGGGCATTTAACTCCGGATGCTTGAAACCTAATCTAGTAACCAGTACTTCCACTTGGTGTGCCAAACCCACTCCTGCCACATCTGAAATTATGTTGCCCAGTGCCGCTGCAGCCATAGTCGAAATTCCAAGTAAAGCACCAAGAGTCTGAAAAAGCAAAAGTATTAATATTTTTAGACACGGAACAGACCTTACTTCTTCTAATTATCGGGCACCCCTTAATTCAAAATCGTGTTTTGGCATTGTGTTTTGACCCAATTTTGAAGGCTGCTCCAAGACAAGTCACTCCAGGTTTTTTAGCTCATATCATTGGCTACAAATTGGGTTGTAACTTGTCTAAAAGCAGTCTACGAAAAGTGGATAAAAAACTCAATATCAAGAACATGATTTTGAATTAGGGGTACCCGATAATTAGAAGAAGTACGGTATGTACAGTAGACTGTACTTTTTATAAACCTGATCTATATATTCTCCGGCCATTATCATAATCTGAAAAAATAAATAAATTCGGAAGGAATAAAATTGGGATGTAACGTCTTGCCATATTATCCAGAATGCCAAACCCGATAAACGGGATTGTGTTGATTATAAAAAGCTGCTTGATTTGGGCCATTGTTGGATTATCTGAAGATGACTTATACAGTTGCGGAAAAAAGTTACCGCCCGATCAGAATTTCCACATTTTTTTGAGAAAAACTGTTTGAATTTAATTATTTTTCAAACGGAAAGGGAAAACGAAATAGACAGTCTTGTAGAGAATTTCACGCTCTACAAAACTGGTATTTTTGTTCAAAAGATTCATTTAAAATTTATGCAAAAAAATTGCAAAGTTTGAAACAATGCAAAAATAAGGTCACGAAAAAAAGTTACCGCCCGATAACATTTTATCCAAAACAACGCACCAAAACAACATTTTAATATTTTGTAGCATATCCGTTAGAATCAATAACAGCCTGGCATCTTCTTGGCATTGACTCCACGAGCTTTTCCAGGCGTTCTTTCGGAATCGACTCCCATGCTTTCTTCACCGCTTTGAATAGTTCGTCCGACTTCTTGTGCTTGTGCCCACCCATTCTTCGTTCAGCTTCATACCACAGATTCTCGATCGGATTTAGGTCTGGAGATTGAGCGGGCCATTGCATAACATCGACGCTGTTGTCCTGGAGCCATTTTGTGATGATCTTGGCCTTGTGCTTGGGATCGTTGTCCTGCTGGAAGATCTAGAAAAGTCACGAATAATAAAGGTCAGAGAGGAGTTAATCTACTAATACCAAGTTTTCATCCGGATGCGAGTTTTCAAGATGTTCCAAATGAGAGCATTGTTTCCGAAAGGATCTGTTGATACTGAAACCGATCCATCTTGCCATTCACCAGTCTGAGAGGTCCAAGTCCATGCCACGAGAAACAGCCCCAGACCATAATGTTTCCTCCACCAAATTTAACGGTGCCTTTTGTGTACTTTGGATCGAAGCGCTTATTAACCGGACGCCTTACATAACCTAAAAAACATTGTTTACGACGAAAAAGAAAAACAAAATCCAACCTTTTCCATCACTTCCGATCATGTTGAATTTCGATTCATCCGACCTAAGCACGCTCTTCCATTGATCGACAGTCCAATTTTGATGTTCCTTCGCAAAACTGAGACGTTCTTTGACATTCTTTGGCGATATAAACGGCTTTTCGGCTGGACGACGACCAAATAGACCAACCTAAAAACATCAATCAACACGGTAAATATTAAAAGCAACCTCAATGAGACGATTCTGTACTGTGCGCACCGTTATGTCATCCAACTTTAGCTCTTCACGAATTTCAGGGGCCGTAAGCTTTGGATTCTCCTCGATTTTCGAGCAATCATTCGGTCGACCCTGCAACAACTACTGATGTCATCGTGTGCCTAGTTAATTATAATGCTACCTGCCACTTGTCTTTCGCTTCCGGCCATCCTTTTTGTGCACTTTCGGATTCTTTTGGCGATGGTAAGCATCACGAACACTTTCCTTCGGTATTCCCACGTGATCAGCGATTCTTGTGAAGCTCCATCTTTCATCTGTGTCGTGTAAGCGAACGATAAGCCTTTCCGTAACTCGATCAATCGATTTAGGACGCATCTAAACATAATAACACATGAAAAATTCATAAAACCACCACAAAATACAAGGAAATGTTATCGGGCGGTAACTTTTTTCGTGACCTTATTTTTGCATTGTTTCAAACTTTGCAATTTTTTTGCATAAATTTTAAATGAATCTTTTGAACAAAAATACCAGTTTTGTAGAGCGTGAAATTCTCTACAAGACTGTCTATTTCGTTTTCCCTTTCCGTTTGAAAAATAATTAAATTCAAACAGTTTTTCTCAAAAAAATGTGGAAATTCTGATCGGGCGGTAACTTTTTTCCGCAACTGTATAATAGTTTGCGAAAAATGTTGGACGTACCATCGACAAACATTTCGGGGTGATAGGACCCATCTTCTAAACTTAGCTCTTTGTCTTGTTCCACTTTCTGGTTGAGCAGTTTAAGCAGTAGTGCACGCTCTTCTGGTCTAAAGTGGTCTATTAGCTGATGTGCAGTGGACAGGTTGTTGATCCTGAACTCGTGGTGAAGGTGTTGATATACGTCTGCAAATTTTATAATTGTCCAACAGTTCAACGCGCCCATATGCTGATATATTAAAATTTCGCATACAAGTTTTTAGTATCCCAGTCCAAAAATATTCAAAAAACGGCTGAGTCAAAATAAATATTTTGAGAAGGCACATGAGCTAGTAGCGAAGATTATCATTTATTACCTGAAGAAGAAAATGTGGTGGGTGAAACACACAGCATCCTTCTTATATCTGCACGAGAAGGACTGGACCTCGTATCATCTAATGAGGAAATATGCGATTTTGGGAGAATGAATAGGAGAGATCTCGTAGAAGTAACGCACAGGCGTAGAGAATGGTGCCTAATATGATGGCAGAGAACTGAGCCCACCATTATCATGGCCGAATGAACACCCTATTTTCGTACTTTTCACTCTGGATAATTGACTTTTCAAACCAAATAGCATTCTAGGAATTCCACAAATCTTACAGAATCTTACAACTCTTTCATCAATAATTTATTTCACACATTAAAGACCAGCATAACAAAACAAATTTATTTGAATATCATGAGTGATGGACTTCAGACTATTTGGAATTGTCGAATCTTCTCTTCCGGAAATCCTGGCCTTCGGCGCCACCACCGCGACCTCTACCTAGGCCCCCACCTCGGCCACCATGTCCACCTCGGCCACTATGTCCACCTCCACCACCTCGGCCGCCATGTTCACCTCTGCCACCCCTTCCACCATGCCAGCCACCATCACGTCCACCGCCTCCTCGGCCTTGCGAATCACTAGTTTGAGATTGAACTGCTTCTCGACTGCGCTGCTGCCAAGACGATACTTCCGCTTGAGGCACTTTCATTTCCGCTGTCCGGCCACCACGATCTCTAGGCTGTTGCTTGACCAGATAAGAGATGATTGGATTGCTGGTAGACTGTCGATTTTTGGATGCAGCTTTTTCGACACATAGAATATCTGAAAGTATGAGATTATTAGCCAAATAGTCATTTTAAATCCGACCAGTTGTAGCTGCCAAAACATCTTCCGCAAAAACACCTTGAGGCGAAACCATAGCTTTTTTGGCTGGCTGATACACCTCCATGATTTTTTCTTCAAGCTTCTTGACTCGGTCAGACCAGAAGAAGGATTCAAAAGTGACATCGAGACGCTTCACCATCAACTGAGCGCGCTGCGCAAACTCCAAGTTCAACTTCTCGGCGTAGTCATTAACCATTTTCCACTCGGCCTCATTGAGTTGATGCTGAAAGACTGGTCTAGGTGGATTCTGCTCACTGGCAAGTAATTGCGTTTGAATCTGAAAATGGTTTAAATTAGCTAATTTATGAAATTGTCGCTTAAAATTCTTGATGAGTTAGCTCAGTAACTTCACTTGCAAGAATTGAAATCTCAATCCAATAATTATAACTTACGGTTTGTTTCAAGTCATCCAATAATTTTTGACATTTGCTCGTAGAGTCATCCATTTCTCCATAACCGACTTCAGGCAGACCCACAGTTTTTGCAATAGACAACAACGTTTCTTCCATTTTCGAAGCACAGTTTGAAGCGAATTCTAAGAACGGAACTCGATAAAACATACAGTTGCGGACAATTGATAGTACACAGCACATTATTTTTTCCACTTCGTCGTTTCTTATAACAAATACGATGTTTTTTAAATAAACAAAAGCACGGTTTTGTAGCATTTTTTCTCCTTTACAAAACTGAGTTTTCACTTTCACATAGGACTGAGAACCAGACGGTTGAAGTTCGAAAAGGTAAAAAATGACTCAAGATAAGGTAAAAGTAGAGGTTTTTTACTTTTTCGAACTTTAACCGTCTAGTCCTCAGTCCTATGTGATCCTCAAGAAACAGTCGACATGTCATTGTGCAGAAAAATTGAAGGGATTTCGAATGGTGCATTGGATTATAACTTTCGATAAAAAAACTTCACCGACCTTTTTATCTGAAATTTCGTTTTCTTATCTCAGATGTTTTCACGTCATCTTGTAGCTGAGATTTCTCTCTATTGATTCGGTGGTCAAACGCTTCAGTTAAAAATAATTTTTGACAAAATTACGCCAAGAGTGACTTTAAAATCACACTTTTTATGAAAAGGCCACACCACGAGAAAAAATGCTACAAAACCGTGCTTTTGTTTATTTAAAAACATCGTACTTGTCATAAGAAATTACGAAGTGGAAAAAATAATGTACTATCAATTACCCGCAACTGTATATTTTATGCAAAAGAGCGAGAGCAAACAAAACAATATAATTCTTTCATTTTTCACTCTGGCTTAAATTGGAAAACATGATATTGGGCGGCACCGAATTGATCAACACTGAATGCTCGAATTAGTGCAGAAAAAAAAATTTGGAATCCAAAAACGTAAAAATATTTTTTGATCCAACTGGACGACCACTTGATTTAGTTGATGCATGGATTACCCAGTAAAACCGAGGTTGTATTATAGAAAATATTTAACCGGGATTCCTGCAAGTCAAATCGCTGTTTTAGTTTCATCAAACTGTGTTCAGGACACAATTTTGAGTAGGATACAATAACTTTTAATCACTTTTGACTAAATCCGAAATATCGGATTCTGGAAGTCGATTCCTGTTTAGGGAAGCTACCACGTGATTTTCATGTTTTTTTTCCCTGTTTTAAACTACTTTAGTCAAGTAAAAATAAGGTTTATCACTACCTGGATTCGAACCTGTAACCTTAATAATTTGTTGATCAACTAGATAATTGATCAATTTGGTGTTGATCAATTCGCTTAACGCCCATGTTATCCCAGGGTTTCCAAGTGAGTTGCTTTCTCAGCACTTTGCAGGTTTTCACCTAAAATTTCGGGTTTATTTTTGTTTAAAATGCAATAAAAATCTGAAAATCAGCTCTTTTAGAGAGATTTTGCTGATTGTGACCCAAAAGTGCTGATTTTGGACGACTCTGACATGGCAACCCTGTATTATCTCTGTTCGACAATAATCACGCAATCTAGATCTTTTTGAATGACCAAGCCAATAAGTATGCAATCAAAAGTAAATGGCATAATTTAACTTGCACTTTAATTCTCATACTTGAATCATAAGTTCCACTTCCAGTGACATCATTTGTGAGATTGATTGGATGATCAGAGTTTCTAGCTCCAGCATTTACAACTATTATTTTTCCCGTTGCCGCCAAGCATTCCACTGACAACTTCTTTGGCGCTTTTCACTTGTTTCTTTTAAAAATCTCAGTTTTTATAAACTATTCAGTTGCGCGAATTTTCCTATCTTATCTGGCCAATAACAATCGTGTCATATCAAACTTTTTTTCTGTCGTCTATATTAAAAATTTCAGGTAGTCAGATCAAAGAACTTTTCGTCATCCAGTAATAAAAAATGTTCGACAAGGAAAGCAATAAACCAAGAGGTATCTCGTCGTTTATGGGTCAGTTCTTTGGTAAACCTCACATCTCTATTTTTAATATGTCTATGTATTAATTTTAAGAGGGAATATTTGCGCCACTGCAGTCTAAAATGAAGAACCTGGGCAATGAAAATTCAGCTTTTGGTGGTGGCCTTGCTCCTGCTTTTGCCTACAACAATAGGTTCGACTCCTCTCTTCATTTCGACAGCAACTATAGAAATACAAAGGATGGCTATAGAGACCAGGAAACTCCTACTTTGGGAGGTCATCAGTACGATGGGATGCACGGCTTCGACATCCCTTTCTTCCAGAGTCACCAGCCTAGGTTATCGAGTCAGAATGAATCCCGCCGTGTAACAGTTTCTCACATTGCTCCAGTCTCCTCCATCCAACCAGTTCCGCGACATTCAGCCCGGTTTGCTCCATATTCTACGCCTACTTCCAATTCAAATGAATTACGCAGTCATAGAAGAAACCCTGTTGTGTCTAATCCAATCTTCGATGCTTATATCCTCGTCACAAACCAATGATCAACTGTGGTGGTTTTCGTCAAGTTAATACCGGAAAACAAATTAACCAGCTGGAGGTAGGTCGCTTAGATCTTTTTGTTACCAATATCTCTTTTGTAATCAACTAATTTTCAGAGCGTGGACATTGATGCGTTGGATGAGTACAAAAATTTCTTAAAAGATCTCAATGCAGGGAAGAGCGCTAGTCCGTTTGACAGATTCTCAACTCCTTTGCTTCCTCAACGTCCAATGTAACCTTTTATCTTTAAATATACTCTAATTTCATTATTCTTAATTTTCAGGCGATCAAGTGCGGAGGCCATCCAGGCAGGTGCTGAAGCAGTGCATGCGTGCTCTCCGAACACAATGATGAACAAGATCGCGTCAACTCTTGAAATGCTGAGAAGTCTTCCAAAGCTGGTGGATGGTGGCTCTAAGGTGGTGAAGAGTAGTTCTGCATTGGATGGCTATCGCTTTTTGGATTCCGCTCCTTCTCCAAGGTTGCTTTGCTTGTGTTTCGCATTTACTGCTCGCCCGAACATTTTTTTTAAAATTATTCGAAGCAATTTTCAGAAATGCGCTAATTCCCAACCGAAAAGAAGTTAAAAGTCAGCCGACCATTATTGATCTTACAAAAGAGACCGATGGCTCCAAGAATGCATCAGAGTTAGCTGGTGACAGTACTGTTCAAGATAATCAAACTATTGCTGCGTGCACCTCATACGCATCGCCAACTGCCATAAAGCTGCCGATGTATCATCCGCAAGCACAAAATCGTCGCTCAATGGACAGCACTGCACGCAACTGGCGAGAAAAGAAGTATATGGATGAGGAGGAACAACGAATGGCATCAATTCGGGATCTGCAGCAAGAGATTGATTTGAGAAGTATGGCCCGAAACAATCGTCAGATTGTGAATGAGGAACATCGTCGGCTGAAATTGAGCATGGAGGGCTTGATATTGGAGCGTAGAACACCTGAGAAAGAAGAATTTCCAGGTTGCAATTGGGATTTTCACTGATATGAGAATCTGTAATGCTTTGTTTTCCAGAGTTGCCAGAGGATGCCTTGGAAGTGCTTGAGAGAGCCTGGAATCGCAGCGGGCCTCAAAATGAGGTATTCACCAAAGGATTCGACGTCGTTATCATGCGAAAAGATCGTTAGTTTTTGTTATTTGCGAGTTCTTTTGTTACCAACGCCAGCTTTCAGTCCTGAGTCTGCGTGGGCTTGAGTGGCTAAACGATGAAGTTATTAACTTCTACATGAATTTGATCTGTGAACGAAGCAAACAGGAATCTGCTCTGCCAAAAGTATTATATCGCTCCTTTTATAATCGAAATCAATTTTTTGCAGACCTACGCCTTCAGCACATTTTTTTATGCCAGTCTATCCGGAAAGGGATATGCAGCAGTGAAACGATGGACAAGAAAGGTGGATATTTTTTCATATGACTTGTTGATCGTTCCGATTCATTTGACTGCGCATTGGTGCCTCGCGGTAAGCCTTTTTGTTCGTTTCAGCATTGTAGGTTTTACTGATCATTGTTTTTAGACGATAGATTTCAAAGAGAAAACCATCTGTTATTTTGATTCGCTCTTAGGTGAAAATAATCGCTGTTTGAACGCGCTTGAGTAAGCAATTTATCAGTCTTTATGTTGGTGCAGTATTTTATTTTGGTTATTTTCAGGGAGTATATAAAATCGGAGCACATCGACAAGAAGAAAAAGGACTTTGACATGAGCGATTGGTCTCTAATATGTCGGAAGGTATGTTTCTGTCCTCCAGCTTTTATGCCTAATTTTTCTATTCAGGATATTCCTCAGCAGCTGAATGGAAGTGACTGTGGGATGTTCTCATGCAAGTTCGCCGAATATGTCTCTCGCCGAGCAGCTATCACATTTGATCAATCCAACATGCCCTACTTTAGACAGAGAATGGTGTATGAGGTGGTATCTCAGAAGCTGCTTTAGTAAGGAAGCGAATGTATACTGAATGTTTGTACCACACAGAAAAATAATTTATTGTAGTTTATTTGACTTTTATCCATGGCACGTTGTTTGTAATAAAAGTTGTGTTGCTAGATATCGTACTGTTTTTATGCTGTTAAAGTGTGGTGAACTTTTTGTGAGCTGGGTTATTTTTTTTATTTTTATGCAGGAAAATAAGGTTAATTGATTTGGTATACAGGGTCTCCCAAAAAAAACTGCAATTTTTGTTTTAGGCAAATCTTGCGAATCTTGTTATTTTGAAAAATGTTTAAAAGTGACAGTTGTCACTCTAAAATGTCACCTTTGACCGTTTTTCGCTTTTTACTGAAACATTGCAGCGCGAGTGGGAAAACTTGGATGTGGAAACGCTGAAGCGAATCGTCGATGATTTTTGTAAAAGAAAGGGGCGTATTCAGGCCTGCATCGATGCTCAAGGAAGACATTTTGAATAATCAGTTATACTTTGTTGTTTCGTTGTCAGTCGTTGTTGGGATAAAGCAGAATAAATGTGCAGTCGAGTCTCGTTTATCCGACATCCCGTCAAGTTCGTTCCCGCCTAGGGTCCGACACTTTTCTTAGCTCTATTTTCGGGAGCAGTTTTTCTTTACCCCTCCCAGTCAAGTTTCCTTTACCCCTCGTTTCGCCACGCGCTCATTTTGCGTAGATGTATTGATTGCTTTTGTACTTCTTGCTATCTTTGCTCATAGCTACGCTATACTTTTTTCTTTCGCACAACTGGGTAAAGGCTAGGAGGGGTAAAGGAAACTTGACTGGGAGGGGTGAAGGAAACTTGACTGGGAGGGGTAAAGGAAAACTTAGCCGCTGCCTCTTCTAAGCAGAACAAATTTAACCAAATACCTCGTTCTCTATAAATTTTGTTGATTATTGTATCGCTCCATAAATAAAGATTTTTTTGACAAGGCTGAATTGAAATTATGAGTACTGTTTTAGACGAGGGTATAAGAACTTGAAATTTGACTGGGAGGGGTGAAGGAAACTTGACTGGGAGGGGTAAAGGAAACTTGACTGGGAGGGTAAAGGAAACTTGACTGGGAGGAGTAAAGGAAACTTGACTGGGAGGGGTAAAGGAAAACTTAGCCCTATTTTCGAAGTCTTTTGCCAGGGGCCTAGCAGACTATTTGAAAATTTTCAATTTTTCATGAAAAATTGAAAAAATAAAAATGAAAAATTGAAAATGAAAATTCTGAAGCTGACTATTGAAAAATTGAAAATGAAAAGTGAAAATGAAAAGTGAAAAATTTCCACTTTTCAAGCAGACTAAGCATTTTTCAATTTTTCATTTATCACTGAAAATTTTCATTTTGCGGATTGTATTTTTGGGACCTTTTTCTCGTTTTTGATTTGTCTGACATTCATTGATCCTATTTATACATTCATTTTCCATTTCATTTTTGCCATTCGTTTCACTTTTACCTGTTAACTTAATCGGTTAATCGGAAACGCATACGGAATTCATTTGGATCCTGGAGAATCGGTCTTGCTCGAAACACCCTCGAACGAATAGAACCACCACTTTCTTCACCGGAATTTTCACTGCTGTTATCGCTGACGCTTGTAGACATCGCCTAAAGTAGAGGAAAATGAAGCAATTTACCACTTTTTCTATCACAAAAACACAAAATCTGAGCCCAAAATCGTGTTCAGCGATAAAAATAGCCCTACAATTAAGCTATGTAAAATTCTGAAAAATTGATGACGGGATGACCGGTCATCAATTTTTCATGAAAAATTGAAAAAATTTTCACTTTTCACTTTTCAATTTTTCAATAGTCTGCTTGAAAATGAAAAATTTTTCAATTTTCATTGAATTTTCTTGAAAATGAAAAATTTTTCAATTTTTCATTTTCACTTTTCATTTTCAATTTTTCGATTTTTCAAATATTAGTCTGCTTGAAAATTTTCATTTTTCAATTTTTCGTTTTTCATTTTTCATTTTCACTTTTCAAATAGTCTGCTAGGCCCCAGGGGCCTATCCCACTAATTGAAAAGTGAAAAATGAAAAGTGAAAAATGAAAAATTTCTGTCTCACTAAAATTTGAAAAATTGAAAAACGAAAATTGAAAAATGAAAAGTGAAAAATGAAAAATTTTTCATTCTCTGTCTCACCATTTAAAAAGTGAAAAATGAAAAGTGAAAATTTTTTCAATTTTACATGAAAAATTGTAGACCGGTGTACCCGTCTACAATTTTACAAAATATTTTGATTCTTCATCTAGTATTATTTTTCTTCGCCGAACTCGGTGTTTATTAGCTATACGTCCATTGTGAGATTGGAACAAAAAGTGAAAAACTGAAAAGTGAAAAATGAAAAATGTTTTTTCATTTTTCACTTTTCATTTTTCACTTTTCAATTAGTGGGATAGGAAATGAAAAATGAAAAATGAAAAATTTTCAATTAGTGGGATAGGCCCCAGATGTGATTCGCCAGTCTAGTCCCAAATATCGCAAAAATACTGATTTTGCCGATCGTTTTTCCAAAATCCTTTCAGGTTGCCGTAAAGACCTGCGGGTCTCGGTTATCCGACACCCCTTTTAAAAATCAGGTGTCGGATAACCGAGACCCGCGGGTCTACGGCAACCTGGAAAACGATCGGCAAAATCAGAATCCTTGCGATATTCGGGACTAGACTGGCGAATCACATTTGGCAAAATAGAGCTAAAAAAAGTGTCGGACCCTAGGCGGGAACGAACTTGAGGGGGTGTCGGATAAACGAGACTCCACTGTAGTGCATATGTCTGAATTGTCAATAAATTAAAACCCAAGGGCAAGGGGCTACCTTCACAAATTTTTTAAAATTTTACAGGTTTTTTGGACCACCCTGTAGGATGTAAAGGATGATGAGGGTTTTCCATATTCTGTTTTCTTCTTTGTTGTGCCGATAACGAATGATTACGATACGATTAATATTTCCACACAACATTCTTAAGCAACATTCTTAAGTGCGGCCTGTAAAATTTGCCTTTTCGTAAACTTTTTGAACCCGTATGTATTTTCTTTTTCCCCACTTTTTATTGTATAACAGCCTCTAATTTTCAGAATATTTTCACTGAAGTAGGTCGACTGTTCAGCTTCGATTGGGGCAAAAATATTTTTTTAATGACTGCAGGAACATGCCAATCAATAACAATTGAGATTCGCGCCAATTTTCAGAAATTTCATGTCATTTTTAAGGGGGGATACATGTTTCGTAGAATTTTTGACCATTATTATTTTCCTCTCTTGACTGTGATCTTGATAGCCGACGACGCAACTGCAAATACATTCCTTGGCCAACTTTTTGCAGAGAATCTGAAAATGCTATCAGAATGTAGATGTCTTTCGAAAAATCTTATGAAAAACACAAAAATTGAACAAAACATTCATACCTTATTTCCATAACGTACCTTTTTAAAATTCCTGTGGTATGGCTTTTTATTTCGGTTCACTTTTTTGAGATAGTTATTGGACAACTTACAATTCAAAATGTAGCCTATTGTCTCAGATACCCTCTCAGGGGTTATTTGCCTACTAGCTGTCTAGAAAACAGTCGAAAATACAATGACAAGAACCCCATTTTCAATGTGTAAAGGGTATCTGTGGGAAATACCAAATGAGTAGGTCAAATTTTGTGTTTTTCATGAGAACTGTCGAAAGACATCTGTATTCTGATAACATTTTCGGATTCTCTGCGAAAAGTTGGCCAAGGGATGTATTTACAGTTGAGTCATTTGCTATAAAAATCACAGTCAAGAGAATAAAATAATAATGGTCAAAAATCCTATGAAACAGTACCCTCTCTTTAAGCCGGCTTCCAGTGGTCCACTGCATCGAGAGGCTACTGTAGTATAGATATTTAAAATTCGGCTTTAAGACTGCTTTTCTTACACCCATAAAATTACTTCTATTTTTGGTGAATTATATTGTTTGTGAGCCTTAGTCTTAATTTTCATCATTCGCATGCGGAAATCCTGCACACTCTTTAGCTTAATCCTTATATTTATGACGAACCATATGCAATTTTAGTCTAGTAGCTGTTGTTGTGGAGTTAGCACACGCTCACTTACGAAGTATACTTGTAATTATTTCTGCAATGAGGGCTGCTTTACAAATTACTCCATGATGAATGGGTCAGTATATAAATGGCTACAGCTAGCAGGATGGGCCAGAATGTGCCAGCGAAGAGACCACTCAACTCTTTGATGCAGATCGCGTGTTTTCTTTCTGGTCTTCTCGTGCTCACTCAGCAACAATAACAATGCCTCCCTTTAAATTGAATTCTTGGGGCACACAAAGACCGTCATCTCAAGCTCCATTATTTTTGTTTCTTTTTTTTCGCCAACCTCTGGCAATGACAATGAGCCCTGAATTGGAGGGCCAAGGGGGCAGAGGGGAAGCCTCTGGAGTAGTTTAATGTTAATGTGTGTGTGAGAGTAGGAATTGTCTTCTTCTAAGCCCCAGGGCAGGCGGAAACCCTGCTCATGGCTCAATTGAGGCAGGGCGAATGAAAGTGAAACATGGAAGGGGCGGAGTTTTAGGGGCATACACAGCCACACACCCCAACTTGCAGTTATTTTCACTCTCACTTGCTTGGCTGCTGAGCAGAGTTAGTCTGGTTGCTTTGGATCCCCTCACTACCTGGCAGTGGAAATTGATGTGGTGTTGATTGACTAGAGGTGAGGGATGGCTGGATGGAAGGGGGACTGTTGGCCGGCTGATTCACTGGCTTTTGTTGTTTTTCGCTTTCTTTCTTTTTGTGATGCTGCTGCTCAAGTTTTTCCTCCTTTTGCTTCCTTGCTACCTGTCTGTTTTTTCTGGTGTATGTGTTGAGAATCTGGCTGGTTGGCCTACATTTTTCTTGAGGTTGGGAAAAAGGAGGTCTTGCGTGTATTTGTGGTGGTTGTTACAGTTGTAGGCCCATTGCTAGATGGATGGACATGAGCGATTTTGAAAAAAAGCTGGTGGGAGAGTTGGTGTTTGCAGAGCAGCAGTATGTGGGGTAGTATGGATGAATCAAATGTAGTTCGCAGTTCAAGAACACACTGATCCATTTTTTGGCTGGAAGTACTTCAAGTTTTCTTCTTCTCTCTCTCTAAAAGTTCGGGCTTGACCCTCTTTTTGTATTTTTTTTCAATAGTTGTTTATTTTTTGTAGTCGTGAAACTTGCAAACTAGATGAGTCACAAAGGTAAAGGGATTGGACCTGATGTCCATATTATTTTTTGATGCTTTTGTGGCCTACGCTTTGATTTGAATTGATTTGGATGTCAGGTTTTAAATTTTTTGAGAAAGGAAGGCCAAATTTCTAATATGAGTCGAAATCTTGATCTTCGACACCTTTTCTCTTTCAATTTTGAAAATTTACGATTTTATTGTTTCTATATTTTTTAGTTTAGTATAAATGCAATTGATCTATTTTTAACTTTATATCAACAGCATTCCTATCAAAAAAACCTTTCCTTGAAAAATACAAAAATGAGGACCTTTTATATCAAGTTTATAATGATTGTAGTATTTTATTTCCAGAAACCAAATTTAATTGTTTACTTTATGAAACTTATGAAGAAAAAATAAATTTTTACCAAAATGTTTTGCTAAGCAAAAAAAACTACCTTATTTACTCAAATTATACCCCATGGGGGATAATTTTTCAACCTCCGGAAAATCGAAAATTTTTGAATTCGATCTCGAGATTTCCGGGTGCTCAACCAAGATCCAAAAAATGGAATCGGTAGAGCTCGTGGGAGTTAAGAAAACGCAAAAAACAGCTTTGCAAAATATTGACTCTGCTCCTAGATATATACCCTCAAAGTTGGGGGTGGGGGATAATTAGAGACTGGGGTATAATTAGAGTAAATACGGTAGTTTTGGACAAAAATTGGCCCACAAATACAATTTTTGTGACATTATTTTTGTTTTGACATCCGTCTTGTTGTCCCAAATGTCAAACCAATTTAATTATCGGGATGCTGTTAAATCAAGGGTTGACTGTCATGTAGAATTTATAAAAAGTACCAAAACAATTTTTAAAATTTTTAGCATTACACCAGGGATGGACCTTTTTTGAAAATCAAGTGTTTTGCCTGCAACATTTATAAATAAGACCTTTTTTCGCCAAAAATCAATTTTTTGTCAACTTTCTATAAAAATTAGACATTTGCATAATTTTTAATAAAGATTTCTCATTAAATCAAATTTTTGTTCTTAAATTGAGATTTACCGGGTACTCCTATAGAAAGGTCCACACCACCCTTTTTTATTCTTTTATCCAAATTACACGAATAACGAAAAGCACAAAAAAGAATCACGATATTTCATATACTCTATCACTTGAGTCCAGAATTCGTAAAAAGCATTGACTCCACCGAAATTACGTTTTTGTCGTAAATTTTCGCACCGGTGCGAAGTGTCACTTGACTATTGAGAACTTGACGAGCTTTTGCATCACTTTAACTGGTCAAAATTTTAATTAAAAATTTTGCGCTTTAACAACGGTGCAGGATCAAAATACCCAAAGACAAATTACCCAACGGACAAAATACCCAACGGACAAAATGCCCAAAGACAAATTACCCAACGGACAAATACCCAACGGTCAAAATACCCAAAGACAAAATACCCAATGGACAAAATACCCAAAGACAAATTACCCAACGGACAAAATGCCCAACGGACAAAATACCCAATATGCATATTGTGCAAATAATGTGCACTACTATATGCTATTATCATAATAACACAACACCTAATTTGCACCATATGGCTTTAAATGTTGATAGGCCATCAACAGTCCACCAAAAAAAACTCTTAATCATAAAGTAGCACTTTTCACTCCTACATCACCTTTTTTCTATATTTTCAATGGCTTAGACATCATTGAGCAATGGACGTACGAATGATACTTGAATCCTTAGACAATATTGCGTATTTTGTCTTTGGGTATTTTGATCCTGCACCTTAACAACATCTTAGTGCTACCTTGTAGCGCAATTCAAGAGCTACAGAAACAATTTTACAGAATAATTTTAAAAAATCTGAGTGTTGAGATATGGCTTTTCGAACAAAATCAATTTATTTAAAAAATTACCCAAATCCCAAAAAATTGGAAAAAACTTGGGTTTTGTTCATTTTTAAGAGGAATTGATTAAGAAAAGCCATATCTCAAGACTCAAATTTTCAAAAATTTTTCCTTACAGAATTTCCGAACTTTTGACCAGTTAAAGTGATGAAAGTCAAGTTCTTAAAATGACCTCACAATTGTTTAAAACCAGATGCTGGCTTTTGGAAAATAATGCAAACAAATGTGTACCAGCTTCCGGTACCATGTCGATAAAAATCTACTCATTTTTTAAGTTCTATTTGCCCATCCTGTTTACAATTGTTATTGTTCCACACTCGTGATGGTATGGCAAGCAGCTATGATTTTTGGCAGCAACAACCCCTTTTTTGGGGCAGCCGACAAAAAGCTAAGCGGTTAAAAACACTCCTTCTTCACTTTTTAACTTCATTCACAGCCAGCTCGATTCATTAGATATTCATAAATTCAGAGTCTTTCCGTCCTACCCCACCCCCAATCCCAGCAGCTTGGCCAATTGCTCACACATTATGTTGGTAGTGTCCCCCCCCACCAACATTATTGCTCTTTTTCCATATGGCATGCAAATGGGCAGGCGGATTCTAGCTGGCTAACAGGTTGTCGCAAAAATTTTAAAAATTTTCAAGAAATTAAGCGGCGATTTCGAGTTTTGTAACATGTGTGTTTCATGGATTTATTGGGGGTTGATTTTTCGGCCTATTTTACATGTGGACGGCTTTTTTACCTTGGTCCTCCGGTTGTTTTTCAAGCAAATTTATTTAATTTTCTCCTAGGCTCAAATTTAACAGGCGAATCAAGGACTATCCCGATGATTTGCGCCCTCTGTCGTAGACCTAGCTACCTTTTCCTAGGGTCTATTTTACCTTGGTCTTTAGCTGGTATATACACTCTATATGACTTATTTTCTTTTTTCGTGTAAATATCGCAAATTTAAGTGAGAATATCTTAGGAACTGGCAAGACCCACGCCAAAGATGTCCGGGCGCAATTCATTCTCTGATTCGCCTGTTAAATTTGAGCTTGCATTGAGAAGAAAAAACACAAATTCAGCAAAAATTAGCAAATGAAGAATTTGTTGGCGAAAATCAAAAATTTGAGAGTGAAATTCAGATTTTTAATACTTGTAATTAGGGTGATGCGGTTACGGTTAATTTATCACTACCCGGTTTTCGGTTAACCGCATTTTGGCGTACCCGCTTTTCGGTTACGGTTTTTTAGTTTCGCTTCGGTCGGTTAACCGGAAAAAAACTCGGTTTCGGTTATTTTTGTCGTAAATTAACCGGAATTTTTTTGTACCCGGTTTTCGGTTAGCCGCATTTTTTCGTACCCGCTTTTCGGTTTCGGTTAATTGGGCAAAAACTGGTCCGGTTCGGTTAACCGACCGGATCGGTTAACCGACCGTGCACCACCCTACTTGTAACTTTTCAGGTTTTAGTATGCTAGCTGATTTCATTTTGTAGGATTCGCTAATTTGCTCAACCATTATTATTTCTGCTGAGTGGAGAAACCTGTGGAATGTCCAGCCAGGTGCCTGTGTGGCTTACAGGCATGCAAAATGCTCTAGCGTGTGGACTCTACTGGCAGCTGAATGGCTTAAGCCTAATGCTTATGACTGGAGAATTTATTGGAGGCGTGATGACGGAAATTTGCTCAACCTCAACCATGTCCAGTATGAAGGGGTAGGTTGAGAGCGGAATTTTAAAGTGGCTTAGGAGGTTACAAACATATTTTTCAATTATATTATTTCTCAAAATTTTCATCTAAATTTGGACACATGTTGTTAAGCAATTTTTTCGCGTTTCAATGCTTGCAAATAAATTTACGCCTTCTTTCGAAATATTTTTTTATTAGATAGTGGAGTTATTAGCAAATAGAATGGTGCAAAGCCTTTATTGATGTTAAGGTTTTTTAATATTTTCGGTTTATCAAAAAAAAATTTAGGAGTATTATTGGTCTTAAGAACGATCAAAGAGTGTCCAAGGGCCTATCCATCCAAGAGACCAAACTCTCAAAATAGAGTCAAAGAAACTCGATTTCTTTGGTGCTTTTGCCCTCTTCGATCAACGGCTCGACCCACTTTGATCGTTCTTGAAGCAAATAGAGAGATTTTGTTGATAAGCCCAAAAATTTTAGAGAACAAGTCCAGAAATATAAAAGTTTGGTACGATTGCGTAAGCTAAAAACTCTTCCCAGGGGTTCGATCGCGAATTTCTCAAATAAAGGCATCTAGTGTCTAGGCAATTTAAAGGAATTTTCACCAAAATAAAGGCATGTTGTCCCTATGCTTCAAACCCGACAAAAATCAACAAAAAAACAACTTTATTGACGAACAACATATTTTTCTCCCCCCTTTCCTGCTTTCTCTGCCCAAGAAAGTAGTCATAACTTTCATAACATTCGTCAAAATATGCCTTTATTTTCAAAAAATATTAAAGGCGAAATTTTCAAATTAAGGACAATGCCTTTAATTCAGGGATATAATCGGACCCTGACTCTTCCACTAAAAAAATATTTTAAAAGGCGCAAATTCAAAAAAGTTAGGGGGAAAATTAGCTTAGGAGATTGTCATGTGCTGCCCTGCAACTTTGTAGTTTCTAGATCATCCACTACGGAATCCAGATCTTCAGAGAGCAAATTCTCTGTGGGAGACTCTGAGTCAGCAACCACCTCCTCTGCTGCTGCAGTGCTGAATGCAGTGCTTTCCAAGCCCAGCAAGACCTGTCCCGACTTCAAGGATGACGAGAACCAGAGTGCTTGCTGCAGGTCTCGCATTACTCAAGGTGCTTTCTTTTGCTGCACTGTAAGTTAAAAAAGCGATTTCCAAAAAAGCTTTGAAAGCAAGAACTTCAGCAAGAACACAGAGCTCAAATTGAATGGGAAGAACACAAACAAGCATGGCGCCAATTCTTTCAAAGGTGGGCTTTGAAATTTCAACTTTTGAAAGAGTGCTTTTTAAAAGCGCATAACACCAAAACGGTTGGATTAACACAAACAACAAGTTTTCTAAGAAAACTAATGCTGTA
Source organism: Ditylenchus weischeri (assembly GCA_029231635.1). Lineage (NCBI taxonomy): Eukaryota > Metazoa > Nematoda > Chromadorea > Rhabditida > Anguinidae > Ditylenchus > Ditylenchus weischeri. The sequence goes on along the minus strand of JAMRYI010000879.1, from coordinate 12,599 downwards.
CTTTTTTGTTTTGGGCTAATTGAAATTTGTTGCTGAAGTTGAGTGTGCATTTTGCAAAAAAATATTTATTTTTTTTGAACTGAAGACAGTGAAGTCGCCAGAGGTCCCTGATAACGATTTTTGGGACTTGATATGATAGTGATAGGGAAACATTAATTCCCAGCCTGATATGTAATGATATGATAAGGCCGTCAAAATTCTCGTCTGATAAGAAAGTGGTATGATAAGGTCCCTGAATTTTCCGTCTGATATGATAGTGATATGCCTCGTGAGTTTTTCGCGTGATATGATAGTGGCTTGATATGACGACGTCTGATATCACATGATATCACACGCTTTTTTTGTTATCGGATGAATTTGATACGATGCTCTGTTTAATGCTATGTTTGATTAATTAATTTTAGTAAAGGGCCGCCGGGCCACTGAAAGTACGGCCCTTTTTTACTCTGATATGATAGTGATAAGGATCTTGAGTTTCCCATCTTATATGATGATATGATAACATCCTCGAATTTTTTGCGTGCTGTGATAGTGATATGCTAACCCTGTCATGTCATATCACGTGATAGCGGAAATTTTCTGATATCAGGGAACCTCTGGAAGTCTCAGAATGAGGGCACCTCTTCAAACTCGTTCCCGCTTAGGGTCCGACACTTTTTTACCCCGATTTTTGAAGTTTTTTGCTGAATCTTTTTGGCTAGTCTAGTCATAAAAATTGCAAGAATTTCGATTTTGCCGGTTGTTTCCGAAAAGATAAAAATTTTCGTCATCAAGATAGTAGGTCTGGATATAAACGCACCTTTTTTGAAAATGAGGTGCTCTTATGTAGATATCCGCGGGTCTTTCGAAATTTTTTTCGGAAACGACAGGAAAAATCGAAAATTTTGACTAGACAATCACAGGCGCCAAAGGGCGTCAAAAATTAAGGGAAAAAGTGTGGGATACTAGGGAACTTGACAAGGTGGCGGTTTATCGGGACACACGAGAGGCAAATTTTATATCAAGACAAATTTAAAAATGGCTTATATTTAAATTTGGCTGTAGAATACTGAAAATTTTTCACAATTCTACGGCCAAAATTAAATACTACCCTTAAAAATAGAGAGCTCACTTTTTTCCACGTACAACCCTGTTTCGCATTCCTAAGAAATCTAAATTGTGCTTTTTGGAGTAAGGCAAAGCTGGGAATAGATCAAATATCAAGGGAAACAAAAAACTCACTTCAATTTTAAAGGTTGCTAATGGCCGAAGGTTTTGTTTGTTGTTTGCATCTTTTGAGATGTTTTCTTCTCTTTTTTGGCGGGAGTTGTCAGTGATGGGTGGCGGAAAAAGATTAAACTTTAGAGAAGAAGTAGGGAGATGTTATCAAATGTATTTGCCATGTGCTAGCACCACTTGTGTTGCGATATACCATAATTTATATAAGCTTGATAGCAAGAAATGGAAAAAGTAATGTTGGCTTTGTTCATCACGGGTCAATTATCATTCAGTCCATCAAATAATGGCTTTCATTAGCTAACACGCATAACGAGTTTACCGTATCTGGTTTGCACTGTGGCTACAGTTAACCTTCATTAATTCACCTCTCCATAAGTGGCAAATGTACATAATTTAGAACACTTTCTAGAAATGGTATTTATTTGGGAAATTACTTCTAATATGCATAATGCAAATAGCAATAGAACGCCCCTATGAACCACTTGATTTAATTCTTCGTCGAGTTCCCACATTCTTTTGAACTTGTTGGTGTGCACTCGCAACCACGTCGAAAAAAACAACAGGGGACCAAGGCATTTTTTTCACCTGAACACATATAAAGTGTCTTGATAGAATCCAAGAAAGTGAAGTTACTTTGTTATTAGATCAGGACTCCAATCTCAAAATTTCAAAAATAAGGACATCTCAGGGTATTTAGCAAAAATATGCTATTTTATTCAGTGCTTATTGCTATGTTGCTGCTAAATATAATATTGGAAAAAGATAAGACTTGAAATCTCAAAATAAAGAAAAAAAATTAAATAAGGACAGATCGGAGACCTGTATCAGGTCAATAGAAACACCAAGAAGTTGGAAGAGCAAGAAACATTCAGTCCGGCAAGCGACATCAAGCTCCCAGTATGGACCCCTCCCAAAACCCATTTTTATAGCATTACTAGGGCATAATTATCCTAGAAAACACATTTTTAGGTGGCGGACGGTACTTTTTCGAAAAAATTTTTTTGATTTTTGAAAATTTATGGCGCTAGTATAGAATAACCCCCCAGAATCAGACCTTCTAAAAATCGTTGTAACTACCCTCTGGAACAACAAGTTTAGGCTTAGGCTTAGGGGTAGGCCAGCGTATGGAAGTTGTGACTAATAAGTGTTTTACGCACTTTTTCTGGGGTCTGGAACATATATTTGGGTGCTCTTTACTTAAGTTTTAGAAGGCATAAGTTTGGGGGTATTCTATACTAGGGTCAAATTTTTTATATACCTGCCAACCTAATTCAATAGGAAGCCCCTTTGGGGGTACATGGTTCGGGACAGGGGCTGACCCTTTATATACATTATAAATCTGTATCATGGTTTTTGTAGCTTCTGAGCTGCTCTACAACATGGTGATAAGATGTTGTAGTAACGCTTCGAACTCAATAAAACATTTGACCAGTTAAAGTGATAAAGACGCTGGTCAACTTTTCAAAATGACCTCACAAGTGTTTGGAGACATATGGTGACTTATCCGAAACAATTACACTAAGTTTTATATGTCAAATGAAAGAGGAGAATCAGGGCTACAAAATTATATCAAGAGATAAAAGATAAGATTATAAAATCATCAAAATATAAGGTTTTCAAAATCCGTTCCAAACTTTCTTAATTGAGATTTTTGTAAAAAAATATTTAAAAAAAAGTGCCGTGCGCCACCTAAAAATGTGTTTTCTAGCATAATTATGGGCTAAAGTGGGTTATACCACATATCCCAAAAAGTGGTTCTGACCACTTTTTCGAACTTATTAGGCCCTAATCAGTACAAAAAACATGTTTTTAAGGCGCGGACGACATTTTTTGGAAAAATATTTTTTGACCAAAATTTAGTCATTTTTCGGTCACCCCATTCACCCCAAGCATTACCTTAGGCTTCCCCCAATCACCTTTGAGACCATTCCGAACAATGTGCTAAAGTAGAACACACTCATTCCCCCTTTTTACATACAGCAGACATGTGAATTGGTGGATGTGTAACTATATTTATCATCATTTATAGTCATTTTCTGGTCAAAAAGGTTTTTTTTCAGAAAAATCGTCCGCGCCCTAAAAACATGTTTTTCGTACTAATTAGGGCCTAATAAGTTCAAAACAGTGCTCAAAACGCACTTTTGGGAGATGTGGTATAACCTATTCCGGCCTAATTATGCTTTAATATTGCCATAAAAATGGTTAAAAATTGGTTTTGGGAGGGGTCGATATAAAGCACTTTAGCCAAATAGAATATTGTGCGATTAAGCTATCAATTTATTTTTGAAGTAATACAGGGTTATTCAAGAAATTGTAACACTTTCAAACTGCCATAACTTTTTATCCCGGCACGATTTCAAAATTTTGTAAACGCAGATCGACTCAGAATTTCATGGCAATTTTTGGCATATAACACCCGAAAAAATTTTTTGCAAAAATTCGAAAATTTGCCTTGGTCCCCCCTGTTGTCCATCCAAAGGCCACCTACAGACCAGGAGCCAAACAACAGGGGGGACCAAGCGAAAATCGTGGTTTTGACCTTATATACCAAAAAAATTGCCATGAAATTCTGAGTCGATCTGCGTTTACAAAATTTTGAAATCGTGCCGGGATAAAAAGTTATGGCAGTTTGAAAGTGTTACAATTTCTTGAATAACCCTGTACATAATTTTTCACTACTTTCTGAAAAAAAAATTCGGCAACCATCTTAATTGCAACCCCAAAACACACCAAACTAATTTTTCGACTTTTTTTACACGCGCAGTGCTCTTTTTGTTACAAGAAAAACCAATTTATCAGTTATTTTTTGGCGAAAAGCAGTAGGCACTCTTTCTAACTCAATTTAGACCCTATTGTTCTTTCCCCAAAAAGAAAGGCTGCTTTTGTTGGCAGGGCAAGCCGGCTGGGGGCTACCCAACAAAATTAATTTTGTTGTTGCTGCTGTCCTTAGAGGGGGACACAAGGCTTTCTTCTAAATTAAATTCCCCCGCTTGTTGTGTGTGATTCAATTGGGGGAGTAGGGCGAGAAGTCCCGCGGGAGATCTTTTTTCTTTCATTCTCACAACAAGAGTGCTACAAGAAACCGGCTGCCACTACTGCATGGTTGAGATTTGTCCCTACTGCTGCTTAACAAATAAGCAAAATAAAAAGAAAAATACATAATAATGTTTTGAGAGAGCACAAGAACCAAAAAAAGCAAAATAGTGTGGTAGAAACAAATTTGATCAAAAAAGTTTGGGCGAATCTTGAAAAACAATTTGAATAAGGTTTCTGGCTGGATTAGTCAACCTTTCCTCCGGAATTGTTCGTCGTAAAAAAGGCTATAGGTAATTTTACCCATCAAATTAAAGGGGAAACCGTTGTGTTTGAAAATTCAACATTGCTGGCAGAGTGGATAAGTGTTTGTGTTTTATGTATGGTTCGCTAAAACAGCGAATTTGGCGAGATGCAACAAAAATTTTGCTGCATCTCACCAAATTTTGCTGCATCTCACCAAAATTTTGCTGCATCTCACCAAAATTTTGCTGCATCACCAAATTTTGCTGCATCTCACCAAATTTTGTTGCATCTCACCAAATTTTGCTGCATCTCACCAAATTTTGCTGCATCTCACCAAATTTTGCTGCATCTCACCAAATTTTGCATCTCACCAAATTTGCTGCATCTCACCAAATTTTGCTGCATCTCACCAAAATTTTGCTGCATCTCACCAAATTTTGCTGCATCTCACCAAATTTTGCTGCATCTCACCAAATTTTGCTGCATCTCACCAAATTTTGCTGCATCTCACCAAAATTTTGCTGCATCTCACCAAATTTTGCTGCATCTCACCAAATTTGCTGCATCTCACCAAATTTTGCTGCATCTCACCAAAATTTGCTGCATCTCACCAAATTTTGCTGCATCTCACCAAATTTTGCTGCATTCACCAAATTTTGCTGTCACCAAATTTTGCTGCATCTCACAAATTTTGCTGCATCTCACCAAATTTTGTGATCTCACCAAATTTTGCTGCATCTCACCTCACCAAATTTTGCTGCTGCTCACCAAATTTTGCTGCATCTCACAGAATTTGCTGCATCTCACAAAATTTTGCTGCATCTCACCAAATTTTGCTGCATCACCAAATTTGTTGCATCTCACCAAAATTTTGCTGCATCTCACCAAATTTTGCTGCATCTCACCAAAATTTTGCTGCATCTCACCAAATTTTGCTGCATCTCACCAAATTTGCTGCATCTCATCCTCACCAAATTTTGCTGCATCTCACCAAAATTTTGTTGTGCATCTCACCAAATTTTGCTGCATCTCACCAAAATTTGCTGCATCTCACCAAAATTTTGCTGCATCTCACCAAAATTTGCTGCATCTCACCAAAATTTTGCTGCATCTCACCAAAATTTTGCTGCATTTCTTTGTTCCCTGTATATTGCTCGTCTTTCATTTTTCGCACTAGTTTTTTTTACTTTTTTATATCTGAAGTCAGAACATGTATGAACAACTCGAATACCGACTGTATGGGTTTCGGCATACTCAGTTTGGAAAAACGCGAGTTTCGAAAATTTTCGTTTTCGCTTTCGCTTTCGGAGAAATATTTTGAACTTTTGCCTTTTTTCGGTTTAATAAGACTAAAATGTTGATTTTACTCAACCAAACGCTAAAACCCGGGGTAGGTACTATCGGGTCAGGTGGATATCCATCTGGATAGCCTAAAAAATAAAATTTGGTCAAAGTCAAAAACAAAACCACTAATTCTGACTTAAAATCATGTGGAGAATAGGGTTTAACAGGGTCATCACTGTCATGCCAAGTGTTTAGCTAGACTCAGAATTTCATGAGGAACACGATGGCGCAAAAATCCAAGCAAAAAACGTGATTTCTCACCCTCAACCACGCATTTTAAAATTGGTAAAATCGGGCATCTCAATTAGAGTGGATGTTTAACTGGTTTTGGGCGGTATTCATCATAATTTTCACTCTACATGAGCGTGTAATAGCTTAAAATGTTGGGTGTGAGTACAAACTTGACAGTGTGTCATAAAAAAATTGTAAAAGATTACTCATTTATCTATCAAAACCAAGGTTTACAGAATTGCGTTTCTATTCACGAAAATGCACATAACTTGATGCACAGGTGCAATCTAGTCAAACGAATTTTCCCATCAAGTAGCGCAACTACACAGCTCCAAAATGAGTATAAATAAATCTTGTGTACTGCGTAAAATGAGCTCGATCATAGAGGTGGAACAGAAAAAATTGGAAAGTATTAAAAACCATTTTCACGTAAGACTCATTTTTTGCTGAGAATGCTTTGAATTCTGACACCGGAATCGTGTTCAGCATGGTTGATTTACCTTTAAAATGCTCTTTAAACTTGAAATTCACTGTCAAATTTTGAATTCCGCTCAAGACAAATAATATTTAAACAAATGCGAAAAATTAAACTTAAATATTATGTCTTCCAAACTGTCTTCTTCTGTTGTCTTCAAAAATTGGTCAAACAAGCCAAAATAAATAGCTTGCCACCCCCTGGGTGATACATTTTGGGCCATAAACCGAAACGCTTGTCCACTGCGCCGCCCATGTTGAATTTTCCAACCTAAACGGCTTTCCCACCCCTTCGATGACTAAAGATGCAGCTAGAATGAGCACGGCTCTGTTCGTACCAATTCATTCGAAATGGCCATAGCGTTTTTTGCTCTATCAGTGTGGTATTGTAGCCAGGACACAGGGCTACCCAACGAGCTATTGATAAAATAGATATTGTTTTGAAAATTCATAAGATAGGGCGGATCCACACTCTAACGCAATCCGAGTGAGGATCCACTTGATTTAATAGGCACTTTTCAAACAACATCCAATTTATCAATAGCTCATTTTGTAGCGCCGTTCCTGAACTACAACATGACACCAACAACACAGATTTTCAATGAATTGATTTGTGAGTGAAGTGGTATAAAAAGTGCTCTACCATGTCTAATCTAGTAATTTTTGTCGATAATGTTTTTTCTTTTTCTTAAAATTATATTGAGTCAATTAATAATTTTTCGGAAAGCTGAAATCCAGGGCTACTTGCAACACCAAAAAAAATAAAAACAGTCATCGCAAAATGCTTAAAAAATCAAATTTTAAAATCTATAAATTTCTTGGAGTAAACTAGAAATTTGGCGGAGGATATCACTATTTTAATTGATATATTTTTCTCGGTTTCAGCCAATTATGAATTTTGGGCATTTATGCTATGCGAATTTACTAACAAAAGCATTTTTACAAAATAAATGAAAAATTGATAAAAAAAATATTAGAACAATTTAAAAAATAAAGTTTTTATCCCATAATTAAGACAATTTCAGCCATGTTTCTGAACTGGTGATCGGATCCATTATCCTGGCTATTCTGATGTGTTTTCTGATGTCTTTCCTGTGCAAACGCATTTCTTTTTGTCCCATGTACCAGCCGAAACTTTGTAAGTGGTTAATTTTGCACAGCTCGCCAGCAGAAAACCCAATTTAGTTGACACGATTGGAGGAGGGAGGTGTAGTAGTCGTTACCCATCCAGTGCCCCCTACCACCACCCCAACTCCAGGTACAGAAGAGCGCCTTTACCCACCCTTTCCTCCAACACTGCTGCAGCAGCCGCTCTGAGTGCCGACCTCATGTCGTCAAATACACCAACCGATGGAACTACTGCAGCTGCGGGGGCTAGCTATAGTTCTGGCATGCTCCAGAGCAACAAACCACCTACCCTTTACGAAGGTTGGTTCATTTTATGTTTGCAGGACACAGGGCTACTCAACGAGCACAAAAATAATAAAAAATATTATTTTTGTGATAATCAGTGTTATTCCGGCGCCAGCCCCAACCCTAATTTTAACACAATTAGGTTTTCGGTTTAGGCAAAATTACTGGTACTTATACGGTTCCCCCCCATATCGAAATTTTTTTCAAAAACAGGTTTTAACCATTTCTAAGCAATTCTTACACGCTAAAACCGATAAAAACGTTGTTTCCGACCACTTTCCATCAAAAATTTTGACTTTTTAGATTTTCTACCTGCCTTGCCTTCGGCAGGCAACCTACTTGAATTGGAAGCCCTTTTGGGGGGTACATGGTCCGGGCCAAGGGCTGACCCTTTATATACCAAGAAATATATATCTTGAAGATATATATCTCAGAAATGGTTAAAACCTGTTTTTGAAAAAAATTCGATATGGGGGAACCGTATAAGTACCAAATTACTAATATTTCACGAAAGGAAGTTATTGCTATTTCAACGAATTCAAAATTTTTCCACTTTTTCTGCCATGAAACAGCTGTGTGTGGTTGACATGCTGAGAAAACAAAATCTAGCAACACCATTTACTTCTAAAACTAAATTGCTACACAGTTTCCTCTCTTTGTCCAATATAAATGGAGTTAGTCAAGAGAGAGTGAAAGCATCCAATAGTTGCAATCAAATAGACACCTTGGAAATTTCTCCAGTCCAAGCTTGATTAAATTAAACCAATTGTCACCTTCTAGTCTTCAAACATTTCCCTCTTTTCTCTCGAGCAAATCAGAAAAATGACGAAAATTATTGCAATAAAATCTTTCGAAAATATATAGGGTTTAACGTGCGCCTAAAATATCTGGTCAGAGCTTGTACTGAAAGGTGTGCGGTGGTTTTCTCTCAATTTTATTTATCACAATCTTTTTCTGCACACAGTTTTCAATTCTAATAATATTACAGTCAAACCTCGATATAGTGGCCCCCACCTCAAGTTCGTTCCCGCCTTGGGTCCGACACTTTTTTCGCTTCTGATTTTCAGTTTTTTACCACTTCTGTTTTGACAGTCCGGTCCCAAATATCGAAGATTCCGATTTTCCCAGTCGTTTTTAAAAACTGAATAATTTTTCCATTTGAAATGAAACCCTGATATAGTGGCCCTTTAATTTTTACATAGGGTGCCACTGTATCGAGGTTTCATTTTCAAATGGAAAAATTATTCAGTTTTTGAAACGACTGGGAAAATCGGAATCTTCAATGATATTTGGGACTAGACTGTCAAAACAGAAGTGGTAAAAAACTGGAAAATCAGCGAAAAAGTGCCGGACCCAAGGCGGGAACGAACTTGAGGTGGGGGCCACTATATCGAGGTTTGACTGTAATGCATAATGCATATGCAAAATTTGATTTGGCTGTACCCCGAAATTTAAGCGACTTTTTGCTAAGTGGTCGATTTGCTAAGCGGTCATTTTGCTAAGAATTTTTGATAAGTGACAAATTGCTAAGAATTTTTTGTTAAGCGCCCTTTGCTAAGAATTTATTTGCTAAGGCATTCTTTTCTTAAATCCCGATTTGCTAAGAACTTTTGTACCTTTGTACTTTCCTTTTTCTCAATGTTCTGGTATTGTGTTGATGTTCCTTGCTCTTACCCATCAAACCACTAATTTTAGTCACAACAGTCAGTAAACATCATTTTATTGTACAAAATTCATGGGTTACATCTAATTTGGGCACCTTCATTTGGGCCCCTCGGTCGGGCACCAAATTTAATTAAAATGGTACTCAGGTGGTACTACCAAGGCACTGACCAGGTATCCGTACTCAGGTTGATGGTACTCAGATATGTTGTGGTAATTGGGTAGTGGTAGATGGTAGTTTCTAGGTTGTAGCACCTTCTGCACTTATTCTATAAATGGTTTGACAATAGTAAATTTATGTTTTGCAAATGAGGTGTCCACTTGAGATTTGTCCAAATGAGATGTAATGAATTTATTATTTAACCATTTTCTTTCCGCGCACCTGGTTCACAGTCTCACTACAATTAACATTGCAGTTTCCATTCTACTACAGCTTTCCGCAAGCGCACAAGCTTTTATTATTCACTTAGGCACACCACAACTATACTATACTCCCCCATTTGCTTTATTCTACACCGCTCACCAAACAAAACCATATTCACGCAAACAACATTTTAATAAATGATCATTGATTTGTTCTTCTTCTTTGACGAGTAGTTCTTGGTGTGCCTCCATTGTTGATTCCACTCTGTACCAGTGCTGCCGCTCTTTGTCGCTGAACAGCTTCTCCTTCCACGTTGCGAAGAGTCCTTGTGATTGTTCTTAGCCCGCCAATGAGGTCCGTGCCACTGAAGTTTCGAATCGCTTGCTGGAGGCTGGCCAACTTCTGTCGCTCCATTCTTGTCTCGCTTCGATCAGGTGTAGACAGAGAAGAGATTTGTATCCACTGATTTTGAGAGATTGTTCCTAAACATGTCGTTATGAGAGCTTTTGTCATAAGAATCGAGTTCTACCTATTTCCGTTTTGAAGAGATTGAAACACTTCCACATCGAGTGGCCCCTCTCTTTTGTCGCCGAGTTTATTGTTCGATGCCATGATTCGAGAGCACAGGTGCTTGTTGGATTCCCTGCCAAGGCCTCCCTGTTGTGATTCCACAGATCTGCACAAAACCGAGGCGCCGATAGCTGTCCGTTTGCCATTTCTCCTCGACAAACCCAAGTCTGGAATAATAATAAATGAACAAAGTGATCAAATGAATAGAGCATACCGCTTTGAAATAAGCCAAAAATCTCGCCATTCCTGGGTAATCCGCTTCTTGTCCGAATCTCGCCACGCTGTCATTGTTAAAATTCACCAAAGCCATAAAAGCACGATAGAGAAATTGCTCCGGAACGAATGCGAGAGATCGAAACATGCCAATGTATTCATTAAAGAGAACATCTGATTGGTACTTCTGATCGAGCTTCACCTATCATAAATAATTGATAAGAATAAACTATAGAAAAGAATAATTGCCTACTTTTTGAATCCACCTTTGAATTGCCTGAGCGTAATGAAAGAAACAACATTTATGCCGGACGCCTAAACATTTCGAAAGCTGAACAATGAAAAAACAGTGAAAAGAAGAATATTTAACGCTTGGACGCGCTTGGACATAATGACAGCTACCGCAGGAACGAAGCGGCTGTTGATCAGCACGTGGATGGCAAATATGTGCTCCCATTTTCTTGGACGAGTCTTAAACGTGCCGTCCATTGCAAAAGTATTCGCATTGACGAGTTTCTGAAACTAAATGGTGTAATAACACGCCCAACAGAACAACAGATAAAACTGCCTCAAGCATGAAGAGAGAAGATAGGATGATAAATCGGTTACAGCTGTCTCTTCCTGAATCATAGATGACGAAAGGATCTTCATTATCGTAACTCTTCCATTCCTCCGGAATCTCAAGATTGGCAGCATCGGTCTTGCCCCTAGGATAGCGGTGTAACTTCTAAAATAATAATGAAAAATACACGGAAGTCAAGTATTAGCGACGATATATGTACCCTCTTTCGAAACTCCAACGTTTTTTCTCAGCGCAGTTGAATTGATAGCGGCGATTACAGGCTCCTCCATTCCTCTCATGGCCTCATTCATTGCTGCACGACATGATTGCTGAAACGCGACAGGACAACCATCGACAACATGGCAAAATACAACAAATGTTACCTGCAAATTTTCAGAAACGGCCTGTTTTGCTCGTTGTTCGACCATCTTCTTCTTAGTCTTCACCGGATCGGCCAAGTGATTGTGTCCCTCCCGAAGCTCCTTGTCGTAGCAATCGTCCTTGATTCTAACTTGCATCTGACACCCCCCTTCTTCGAATTGATGCAGTAGTATGAATTGTAGATATGCTTGACAAGGCCGGTCCTGTCCCTCTCCTCACGGTTTAATTGCAAATAGAAAAGAAATCCTGAATACTTGGCTTGACATCAAGTGTAAAAACAAAGAAATGGTAAAACTATGAACCGTTGTAAAGAAGCATCTTCTTGCCCTTATTACTAGCCACATACTCAAGAGCCGGAGCTGGATCCACACGCTTGAACTTCTTATCCTCCACCGAATCTTGTTCGATTGACATCGATGTCGAAGATTGGCCATCAGTAGTTGTCGCTTCCTGCGCTCCCGAACGCTGAGACAACCGCTCTTTCTTCCTCTGGCTCAGATTCTTCATCGTTGGAGACGTCGCTGAGCTGATTGCGTAAATCATCATCGTCGCTCACGAGCAGATCTTCACTGAAGTTGTTCATTGCCTAAAAGCAAGTCAATAAGCACAGTGTCAAGAGACAAAATAGCGGATTACACAAAATGCTTAGCAAATTAGTGAAATTTTAGAAGTTAAAGGAGATGCGTAGGCAGAAAATCTAGCTTGACAAACAAGATCGTTATCAAATCAACTAGTTAGCAAAAAATCTTAGCAAAACAATCATTTAGCAAATTGGCGCTTAAATTGTGAATTCTTAGCAAAATTGCGCTTAAATTTTTTTCTTGGCAAAACGACCGCTTAGCAAATCGACCACTTAGCAAAAGTCGCTTAAATTTCGGGGTACAGCTT
>JAMRYI010001756.1:0-12054 GCA_029231635.1 Ditylenchus weischeri | reverse complement strand
GGTCATTTTGCTAAGAATTTTTTGATAAGTGACAAATTGCTAAGAATTTTTTGTTAAGGCGCCCTTTGCTAAGAATTATTTGCTAAGGCATTCTTTTCTTAAATCCGATTTGCTAAGAACTTTTGTACCTTTTTGTACTTTCCCTTTTTCTCAATGTTCTGGTATTGTGTTGATGTTCCTTGCTCTTACCCATCAAACCACTAATTTTAGTCACAACAGTCAGTAAACATCATTTTATTGTACAAAATTCAGGTTACATCTAATTTGGGCACCTTCATTTGGGCCCCTCGGTCGGGCAACCAAATTTAATTAAAATGGTACTCAGGTGGTACTACCAAGGCACTGACCAGGTATCCGTACTCAGGTTGATGGTACTCAGATATGTTGTGGTAATTGGGTAGTGGTAGATGGTAGTTTCTAGGTTGTAGCACCTTCTGCACTTATTCTATAAATGGTTTGACAATAGTAAATTTATGTTTTGCAAATGAGGTGTCCACTTGAGATTTGTCCAAATGAGATGTAATGAATTTATTATTTAACCATTTTCTTCCGCGCACCTGGTTCACAGTCTTCTCACTACAATTAACATTGCAGTTTCCATTCTACTACAGCTTTCCGCAAGCGCACAAGCTTTTATTATTCACTTAGGCACACCACAACTATACTATACTCCCCATTTGCTTTATTCTACACCGCTCACCAAAACCATATTCACGCAAACAACATTTTAATAAATGATCATTGATTTGTTCTTCTTTGACGAGTAGTTCTTGGTGTGCCTCCATTGTTGATTCCACTCTGTACCAGTGCTGCTGCTCTTTGTCGCTGAACAGCTTCTCCTTCCACGTTGCGAAGAGTCCTTGTGATTGTTCTTAGCCCGCCAATGAGGTCCGTGCCACTGAAGTTTCGAATCGCTTGCTGGAGGCTGGCCAACTTGTCGCTCCATTCTTGTCTCGCTTCGATCAGGTGTAGACAGAGAAGAGATTTGTATCCACTGATTTTGAGAGATTGTTCTAAACATGTCGTTATGAGAGCTTTTGTCATAAGAATCGAGTTCTACCTATTTCCGTTTTGAAGAGATTGAAACACTTCCACATCGAGTGGCCCCTCTCTTTTGTCGCCGAGTTTATTGTTCGATGCCATGATTCGAGAGCACAGGTACTTGTTGGATTCCCTGCCAAGGCCTCCTGTTGTGATTCCACAGATCTGCACAAAACCGAGGCGCTGATAGCTGTCCGTTTGCCATTTCTCCTCGACAAACCCAAGTCTGGAATAATAATAAATGAACAAAGTGATCAAATGAATAGAGCATACCGCTTTGAAATAAGCCAAAAATCTCGCCATTCCTGGGTAATCCGCTTCTTGTCCGAATCTCGCCACGCTGTCATTGTTAAAATTCACCAAAGCCATAAAAGCACGATAGAGAAATTGCTCGGAACGAATGCGAGAGATCGAAACATGCCAATGTATTCATTAAAGAGAACATCTGATTGGTACTTGATCGAGCTTCACCTATCATAAATAATTGATAAGAATAAACTATAGAAAAGAATAATTGCCTACTTTTGAATCCACCTTGAATTGCCTGAGCGTAATGAAAGAAACAACATTTATGCCGGACGCCTAAACATTTCGAAAGCTGAACAATGAAAAACAGTGAAAAGAAGAATATTTAACGCTTGGACGCGCTTGACATAATGACAGCTACCGCAGGAACGAAGCGGCTGTTGATCAGCACGTGGATGGCAAAATATGTGCTCCCATTTCTTGGACGAGTCTTAAACGTGCCGTCCATTGCAAAAGTATTCGCATTGACGAGTTTCTGAAACTAAATGGTGTAATAACGCCCAACAGAACAACAGATAAAACTGCCTCAAGCATGAAGAGAGAAGATAGATGATAACGGTTACAGCTGTCTCTTCCTGAATCATAGATGACGAAAGGATCTTCATTATCGTGTTCTTCCATTCCTCCGAATCTCAAGATTGGCAGCATCGGTCTTGCCCCTAGGATAGCGGTAACTTCTAAAATAATAATGAAAAATACACGGAAGTCAAGTATTAGCGACGATATATGTACCCTCTTTCGAAACTCCAACGTTTTCTCAGCGCAGTTGAATTGATAGCGGCGATTACAGGCTCTCCATTCCTCCTCATGGCCTCATTCATTGCTGCACGACATGATTGCTGAAACGCGACAGGACAACCATCGACAACATGGCAAAATACAACAAATGTTACCTGCAAATTTTCAGAAACGGCCTGTTTTGCTCGTTGTTCGACCATCTTCTTCTTAGTCTTCACCGGATCGGCCAAGTGATTGTGTCCCTCTGAAGCTCCTTGTCGTAGCAATCGTCCTTGATTCTAACTTGCATCTGACACCCTTCTTCGAATTGATGCAGTAGTATGAACAGATATGCTTGACAAGGCCGGTCCTCCCCTCTCCTCACGGTTTAATTGCAATAGAAAAGAAATCCTGAATACTTGGCTTGACATCAAGTGTAAAACAAAGAAATGGTAAAACTATGAACCGTTGTAAAGAAGCATCTTCTTGCCCTTATTACTAGCCACATACTCAAGAGCCGGAGCTGGATCCACACGCTTGAACTTTATCCTCCACCGAATCTTGTTCGATTGACATCGATGTCGAAGATTGGCCATCAGTAGTTGTCGCTTCCTGCGCTCCCGAACGCTGAGACAACCGCTTTCTTCCTCTGGCTCAGATTCTTCATCGTTGAGACGTCGCTGAGCTGATTGCGTAAATCATCATCGTCGCTCACGAGCAGATCTCACTGAAGTTGTTCATTGCCTAAAGCAAGTCAAGCACAGTGTCAAGAGACAAAATAGCGGATTACACAAAATGCTTAGCAAATTAGTGAAATTTTAGAAGTTAAAGGAGATGCGTAGGCAGAAAATCTAGCTTGACAAACAAGATCGTTATCAAATCAACTAGTTAGCAAAAAAAATCTTAGCAAAACAATCATTTAGCAAATTGGCGCTTAAATTGTGAATTCTTAGCAAAATTGCGCTTAAATTTTTTTTCTTGGCAAAACGACCGCTTAGCAAATCGACCACTTAGCAAAAAGTCGCTTAAATTTCGGGGTACAGCCTTTGATTTCTCAAATTCACTTTTTTATTTCTCTTTTTTCATTGAAATCAAAAATGTCGGCCCTGTTTTGCAAAATCTTTTTGGCCCTGGTGTCCAAAATATGCCCTGGCCCCCTTGTTGTTTTTTTACAACAGGGAGAACCAAGCTCTTCAGAACACCATATCTGCACTAGCAACAGCTCTTCTCCTTGACACCCCTTCTTGTTTTCGGGCTTGTGGTCAGGCGCATTTTAGGTCAAAGTACTAGGACAGACTCAAACAGGTTTCACGAAATACAAAAAAGTAAGTTTGAGTCTCTTTTCAACTTTGCTCGCCTACCCTGCATCTGACCCAAAATCCAAAAAGACAAGAGAGGTAACTTAGGGAGAATTAAAGAGCGTGTAAAATTTTTTTGTGAATTAAAAATATATGAGCGAATTGTGCACTATAATTGTCTCACTTTTTCTTAGGCTCACAAAATCGAGACTAAACTACCAGGAAGCACACAACCAATACTTGCTCCGAAATTTTTACATTGCTATAAATAGTAATGTAATTTTTTGGCCACTTCCAATAATATTTATTAACACCACAGGAGTCATTCGAAAATTAATGTAGCGTTGGCAATAAAATTCCTGTTTGGCTTTTTCAATAGATTATTTGTAGCCATAATTGTCTCATTGAATGGTGGGGGTGGCTGTCAGCTATTTACAAACTAATTGATTGGCCAGCTAATGCAAAGAGGGGAGATTAAAACATGAAAGCCATAATTAATTTTTAGTCGGAGGTGGGAGTACATAAAATTGGTTGTAAACTGCAGTTGGACTTGACAGCCGCTACCTGAAAGGGGTGAAATCAGCCATTGATTGGCAGACTAAAAGCACATAAACAAAATATGTTGGCGGCAAAGACTCTTTGAGAGGTGCAATAACGAGCTATATAATAGTGCTCCTGCTAGTTGGGAACAAGGAGGAGCTGCAAATTGAGTTGGCCCATGTGCAACAACAAACCAGATCATGACTTTTTTAATTTGTGTGGGAGAGGCTGGGTTTTATATTAGTTTTCGAGAATCAGCTTGAAAACAAATGCTAAGAACACGTTTTTGAAATAGTCATATCTGAAATTTTGCAGATCTAAAGCGCAGCTAACCGAGCTGATTAAAAAAATAATTTTTTTGTTTCAAAAAATTTTGCATCAAGTCGGTTTTAAGTCAACCTTTGTTTATTTTTGGAACGTTTTTTTTTTGAAGAGTAAAAAATTGCAGAAAATTTATTCTTGTCACCGAATGACCGAAGGGGTTTCTCTTTAAGCGAATTTTCTTTTCCTTTTTATTTTCCACAATGCATGAGTGTTTTGCTTCAGCAGAATGATTCGCAAAGTTCTTGTTGTCGATCTCGAATATCTTGATTTGGAAGGCTACTGGGCGCACATGAAGCATAAGATCAAGAGACTGTACGGAACAAGTGACATGCTACTATCCTCTTCTATCGCAGAATCCGTTTTTCGACAAAATTGCCGCGATAAGAAACAGAATTATTTGAGAAAATTTGTTGATCAGCTCGTGAAAATTTATTACTGCTAGCTTTTTGTGTTAGAAACTCCGACAAAGAAATTAAAAAATTGGCAAAAAATGCACAAAAAATCAACAGGGGGACCAAGGCAAAAAAATGGGACCGATTCTCATATAGGGCCAGAATAAGTTTTCCCTTAAAAAATTTTAACCAGGGAATTAAATTTTTCCTGCAAATTTTTGCTAAAAAAGGTGAGAAGAAAAAAGGTCGAAAAAAGGGGTCGTGGCCAACCTAGTGTCATCCAGTGAAAATCTTTTCAAAATGTATAAGAAAAGGGTAAAAGTATGAAACCAGTCAAAAAAATAAATTGGTTGCATTTTTACTTTTTTTCTCTACATTTTGCAAAGATGTTGCACTGATCAATACTTTGTTAAAAACTAATCGCAGGAATACATGATAGTCTTATTAATTTTAGAAGAAAAACTTCAGTAAATTAAAGAGAAAAAGGTGTAACAAAATGCATGATTCAGACATGCTTTTTTAAATAAGAGGCATCAAAGTGGTGTGTGAGCCTGGATACAAGCTCCAGTGAGTGTGAAACCGTGCGCTGATGATTTCACGGGATAGACAAGAGTCTGAGGATCATTTTGACAACAAACTTGTAAATAAAAATGGGCCTTTTGCCGAAAAATAAAATTTTTGCAAGAAAAAGGCACTGTTTGTGCCCGCCTTTTTGTGACACGCATAGGCATGACCCTTAAAAGAATTGTCAATTGTAATACTGTCGCTAACTAGCCGTTTATTAATTTTTTTAGAAATGCAGAAAAAAAACAAAAAAATGCATGTACAGATAGTCGAACATTAAAAAAGTTTGAATTTCAGACTTCGAAACCCCAGGTTTCATCCAACACAACATTATATTGGCTTTTATAATAAAGGAAAAAACTGCCAAGAGTAAACTCGAAGAGACACTAAACTCGAATTCTTTGTTAATTGTCGCAATCACAATAAAAAATTTGATAAAACATCAAGGTAACTAAAACTTAAGTTTCAGCCCCTCCAACCTACGAGTTTGCCACATCAACTTCCGGCTACCATTCCTCTTCGCCATCCAGCACCAACCTGATCAGTTCGCATGGGCGAATCCAAGCGGCTGTAGTAGTTGTCAATCCGCAACAAAGACTGCACGACTGGGACTGTTTGATTGAGAATGAAGTAAATGGGATAAGACAAGCCACCCACACTGACCATAACCAGCCGGACACTTGAGACACTGAGGTCAGATCAGAAGGAAAAAAAATATTATCAAATTGAAGTGCTTTTAAAAACACCCCACATTTCACTACGGGCCATTCATTTATGCAGAGAGGAAACAGTTTACCTACTGAACAATTTACTTGTAAATAAACTTTTTCGCCACACTAAATAAGCCTTTGCTTCTCGATCCATCTGTGAATGTGCATTTTCAATGTATAATAAAAGTTTTTATTTGAAAGAGACGAACCGGGGCTATCGCAGAAGCGGTTGCCGAAATTCGCCTTGGTGCCCCTGTTGTTTTTTACACATTCTAATAGTTTTATTTGATATGTGGAAAACACAGGAGCAAATAACAATAATGTGTGGAATAGAATGTGTTGAACATTAAAAGCAAAGCCCCTATACAAAGCAAATTAAAAAACAACAGGGGGGACCAAGGCATATTTTGCAAAAAAAACAACAGGGGGGACCAAGACGAATTTTGGCAACCGCTTCTGCGATAGAACCGACGAACCACACACAATTCGCAATTGTCATACCCAAAATCCCACAAAGGTGTTAATCCACCTACGATGCTTTACTTGATTTGAATACGTGTCTCAAGAATAATTTCTGCTAGGGTAACTAATTTCTAACTTTTATTGCCCAATTCACAAATGTACGGAAGATCAATGTAATTTAGCAATGTAATTTAAAAAATGAATGAGCGAGTTGGTGACTTGCCCAAGAAATCTAGAAATTGAAGGCGTAAATATCTCATTGCTACAAATAAAATTAATGGAACTTTTACAGATATAGTTTGAGCATTATCGAAAAATAACTCCTTCTTACGGGGTGACTTTTTAGGTTTAATAAAAACCTCTTTTTGTATAAGTTTATAAAGATATGAGTCAGCTATCAGAATTCGAACAAGTTGTGTGCCCGAAAACGGGTAAGATTCAAAACCCGAAATTCACACATCTTTTAATTTTTAAGTTTGATTATACATGGTGATCCAACTATTTCTCCCATATTTGTTTTGGCCATAACTTTTTTCCAAATCATCCATATTTTTTGCACGACCACTCATTTGAAGCCCTGCGTCTCCCATTTTGTTTAAAAAAAGATTGGCACGTTTAGTCTACTACTCACCGAATTATCGATGTTTTTCAAAGTCACTCATTTTTGTCACTCACACTTCCAGGCGGCGTGGAAACATACTCATTTCTCCTCCCAGCGGCAGATTCCCCAATTCCTTGGCGATCCTTTCACATAGGACAGCCAGAGGGGCCAAAGGCTGATCCGTGTGGACCAAAATTTTTATGTAACCCCGACAGAAAAATTCCATCCGGGTTGAGTCAAGCAATCGAGGTGCCTATAAGATTATCGTAGGATTCCGACCAATCCAACTATTCGGAAAATGAAAATTCAACAGAGCTCAAACCTCAATCCCCCAATGTGGCGGAGTTCCATCATGCATGAACAACAGTTGGCCGAAATTTGGAAATTGCTGGAGGGCTGGAATTACATTATGTTGGAGCATCGCCAAATATCGCTGAGCATTGACGTTTCCATCAAAGAAAAACGGCCGACAATACCATAAAGGTCAATGATCGCCCACGCAGTCACCCTGGCAGAATAAAGGGAATGAAATCTAAAATCGTATAAATAACCAAAATGAGTGACTTTGATTCCTCGATAATTTGGTGTAATTCGGTGAGTAGTGTTTTAAACGAAGTGTTTTAAAACTTTTAGGCGAAATGGGAGACGCAGGGCTTTCGAATGAGTGGTGGTGTGAAATAATATGGATGATTGGGAAAAAAGATATAACCAAAATAAAATTGGGAGAAATAGTTGGATGACCCAGTATTTTCTGGATGTTAGACGCTGACTCAAGTAAAGATTCAGCGTCTGTTCGGAAAAATAAAATAACAAGGTGCAGACAATATTAAGGTCGCAAATATTGTGGTAGCGGGACACAACCTTTAAAATGGGCCGTAGGTGAATTTTACAAAAAAAATCATGGCCCAGTGGGTAAAGCGTTGGATTTTGTTGTTTGCTAGTTCTTTGCTGGATTTAGAGGCCGAATTGTGCTGGCTTGAATTTTGTGATATTCGCTTGGTGTCTTGTAAGTCTTTGTATTGGTTCTGTTGCATTTTTCACGCTGAGCATTTTGGTATATTGTCAGCAAAAATTTTCATTGAAAAATCGACAGAAATAAGCCAAACTGAGAATGCTTCAATACCAGGAAAACAGCTGGTTCTACCTCTTCTCGTGTAATTTCTGAGTGACTTTTGTTTAATTTTTGTGCTGATTTTTTGCCTATCTTGTAGCTCTTGAATTCCTCTACAAGTATTGACCAGGCATCAAGAAGGTAAACCGCCAGAGTACAAAAATTTCCCGTGCTTTCAGGAAAATTGTAAATTTTTCAATATGACCTTTTTTGATTCTTTTAATTTTTTACCCACGATAATTTTTTCGAATGTAGGCAAACGACATACCATTAGAAAGCCCAGTCAAAGGGCTTTCTTATAGAGATGATGACGGGACGGGACAATTCCGTCCCGTCCCGTTAATTTTAGAGAATCGTCCCGTCCCGGAATTCCGCCCGGAAATTTTTTGGCACCTGTCCCGTCCCGGTGTCCCGTCCCGAAATTTTTAAATTTGAATTCTGACCCGTCCCGATAAGGTCAAGCCATCATCTCTACTTTCTTATGAGCATAAAAGGAAATGTTGAGCTAGACAAATTCAGTGCTCACCAGCCTGAAGAAAAAACTATTCATTTTTCAAAGAGTCGCTGTGAGAATTGGGCTTTTAATGGGCATTTTGCTCTAGCGAGGAGGTCCGATTTTGCGATCATCGTGCTCAGGAAGCCTAAAAACACTCATATAGTCCAACGTTACAGTCAGGAATTCTCGTGTTAATTGCAGGTTTTACGCGTTTTTTTTAATTTTTGTCTCTTCAGTCACTCAAATATCAGATAATTATTTCAAGATTTAACAGATTCCCATTGAAAATCAGCAATACACAAAAATAAAAAGTAAATTTATTCAAATTCAACTTCCGAAGCAACATTGAAGTCAAATAATTCATTTCAAAAATAGGACTCTTCAAACAGTTTCTTCACAATTACTGGACAAGTGTTTATCGATGCAAACCTTCTTTCATCATTGTTAACTTTTCGGTGAACAGATTCAATTGATTGCTCGGACAGAAGCACGCAATTTTGTGTAGTCTAATAAATTCGCTAACATGAGAACAGAGGTACTTAGACGTTATGGAAACATCTGAAAGCTTTCCTAAATAATCAAATTTTGTGAATAAGTCCCCATTGAAATATGGACGATCATACCCTTAGACACAAGAAAAAGTCACGTCCATTCACCAAGCATGGTAATTCGCTCAATTGAAAGAAAAATTGCTTCTGCCATCGACTGAATCTGCCCAAGCAATGTGAGGAGTGTTTCTAGGTTACATGTTTTTCGCAACTCTATCGGGGCTATCACCGGTTAGCAATTTGCGCACATGATTCCCTGGAATAGTAAATTATACAAAACCTCTTGCCGATCAAAAAAGCTCATAATTTACCTGTAAAAGATTGGTGTCATGATTGTTTTTGAGCCGCATAATGTAAAGCGAAGATGGAATGATATTGCTGATTGGAATACACACCAGAGGAACCCTAGCAATTGATCTTGACTCACGTAACAAAGATGCCTTTCCCGATTTGAAGTAGTAACACTTCAACAAAGGAGTGAAAGCTTAACTTGCTTTTCAGCAAACTGCGTTGAGACCACCTTAGATTTCCAGAACAAAATTTGAGTTTTTCCATCGGTGACAGAACAAGATTAGGTGTACTTGGCGTGACTGGAGAGACGATTCAAAGCTGTTGGCAAATCTTCTTCGTAGCTGACTGAAATTCATCGTAGCTTGGCAATTACTTAGAGCAATGGTAAACTGGTAAAATAGACTTGTATACTTGCTGTACTTCTTCCTAAAAGTCATACATGAAAATTTCGATTTTGGAGAAGAAGTGCACCCTAGCAGTATCGTTCCTGTTTCTGGTTCTTTCGCTTGGCTTCCTGATTGTTTTTTTCTTCCGAGAGTGCTTTGCTAGAACAATTGTAGAGATGAGCAAATTAAGCCATCCCATAAAATAAATAAATAACGGTGAAATCTTACCAAGTCTTGTTGCCCTAGTAGATTTTGCTCTCTCCTCTGCGGCTGCTGCTATTTGTTACTCAGACTGTTGCTTAGACCACCGCCTGCAGACTGCAAATTGATTAGAAAAAGATTAGTTTCCGGCTTAGCACACTGTTTCTAAGCCGACATCATTCTAAGCGTAAAATGACGAAAATTTTGATTTTGTATGAGGTTTGCGAGGTTTGTATTTCAGAGTGTGAGTTATACACCAAACAAAAGCTGAAGAACTCCTCTTTCATAAAATACAGACCAAATTCTGGAAACATAGAATTTCGAAAACGATTCACGATTTTAAGCCATAAGAACGTTTTTATGGTCAAAAATAGCATCGATTTTGAATTCCCGGCTTTTTTGAATCAAAACTCCTATCACAAAGGATAGTGCATTAAGAAATTTTAGCTTTTTATATTTTTTTTGTAGAGCGATTTTCGAAATTCTGTTTTCGCATATCGTTTTTTTGCCGACAATATTTTTTGGTGTATAATGTCAAAAATACGATTTTGTTTGATTCCCCCCTATGGTAGAGATGTTTACGGGGTGGGATCCCGTCCCGCCCGCCTCGAAATCCCGTTCCGTTATCCCGGAATCTAGGCAAATAAAGCAGCGTATATAATATTAGATAAGCTCGCTCGTCGATTCCTCTTTGCGCCAAATACAAGTCAGCCATTCAAATAAGTCTTCTCCGTTGCTAGGTTTGTATATAACACGCCTCCATTAAAAACTTCTAACTGTAGGGGCAGGGGTAGGGTGGGATGTTGGCGGTAGGCGGTATTTAGCACCGTCAAAATAAAATTCCAAAATCGACGAAATGTTGCATGATCATCCTGACTCAGGATGGAACGCATTGAATTAACTGTGGATTTTCTTGAATGTTACTCGAGAAATTTACAGTTACCGAGTTTCTATAATTTCTCCTGTGTGACAATTTTCATCTTTATTGCTTATTTGACCAAGTTTTTTAAATAGACTCTTGAGCATGATTTTCAGCTACATTTTTACATGCTAAAGAGTCTCTTTAAAAAATTTGGTACATAGGCAATACCATAAAATTGAATATTCCAACTTTTGGGGAGGGGAGTTAATAAGAGTAAATACGGCAATTCGGCGCGTTTCATCCTGATTTACGATGATGCGCTTTCGAACTGAGCGTGAGTCAGATTAGGGGTACTCATTTGGTGACTACTTATTTCTAGATGGTTCGGAATACCACCAACTCTCATTAAAGTCAGAAACTTTTTTCAAATGGAGGCGTGTTATATGATCACCGAAGAAGCAGTTTAAACACGAAGATTGCCGAAATATTGATCTTTTTGAAAAAAGCTCTTTCTCAGTTAAATTATGTTATTGTAAATGTTTTGCTTCGATGTATGTGTGAAAATGTCAATAAAAATAATTTTTTTGAAGCGCTGGAGCTTCTTTCACCGTCTAATTAACGGTTTAAGAAAAATTTCGTTTTCTGGGCGGGATCCCGTTTTTTCAAACTCAAAATCCATTTCCCGTTTTTATTTTGGCCAAAAATCCCGTCCCGTTATCCCGCCCAAGTCCGATGAACATCTCTACCCTATGGTTTGAGTGCTGATCATTCAGAAGCCATCTAAAGAACAAGACCATAATCACAGGGAGGACCAAGCAAAAATCGTGTTTTCGACATTATACACCAAAAAATATTGTGGCGAGAAAAATTTATTGGCATAGAAAAACAGCATTTTGAAAATCGCTGCCCAAAAAACTTATGGCAATTTTGATAGTGGAACGTTTCGCGAATTTTCTCATTCGAGAAGGCATAGGAGCGTTTGAGCAATTTTTGGACAAATGTCCCAAAATTGCTCAAACGCCTTATCAAAACGCCAAGGATTTCAAATTTTTAAATTCATTTTTACTTTTTCCATAGTCGGGTATATTTCCTTACACATTGAGCTCTTCTTTTTTATTGGCTTTCTATGTGTACTGCAAGTTGATGTGTGTTGATGGGTAGATACTAGGGTTGACCTCGGACAATTGTCCATGACAATTGTCCG
>JAMRYI010001778.1:0-11504 GCA_029231635.1 Ditylenchus weischeri | reverse complement strand
TGTAGCAACCTAAAACATAAAATATTAAGCGCCAATTTACAAGGAAAAAACGGCAAACCTCAGATATTATTGAATTGTACTTCTCCAATTGGCTCTGTTTGACGCTGACAGTGTTGACTAGCTGATTAAGAGACTGCTCGTTGCGATTCAACGACCTCGTCGACAATTGGCTGTCCTGCTCGGCTTGACGTAATTGCTGTTCTGTTTGCTGGACTAATGAGAGACGATCTCTTTCGCCCTGTTGATCGTTCTTGCTGTTTTGCAGCTAAACTTTTTTGGCTAACCATAGTTTCTCTAAGGTCCTGGACACAATGGGATTGACGATTTCGATGTCAAAGTAAAGCGATGTCTAGATCTCACGCTTTCGATTGAAAATACCAATCTGATATAGATGACCTATATGTACTTTTTTATTTCAGGTATAGGTGATTAGTATCACATTTGGCATTTTTCAATCAAAAACGCGAGATCTAAACAACGCTTTACTTCGACATCGTTATTCTTCGTCATTCAACATCGTCATTGTGGCCAGGGCCTGACAGACGCACCCTGCCCCCTCATTCGAAATACGTATTCGTGACAATATTTCTGACTATTTACTTCAGGAAAGTTACTGTCAATGATGGTCAATTACGCTAACGTTGCAAACTTTCAAGTTTGCAACTCTCTTTAACAACTCTTTTTTTCCAACTCTTTTAAGCTTAGACCATCTACAAAAATGAGCACAAAAATATGCACACCATCTACAAAAATGATATAGCACATAAACACGAGATCAAAAGGTTTCAAAATTACTCCGGCTCCAAAATTTTTGGTCCTGCTCAAGGGTTCCTGCTGGAGCTCCGCGAATTGTAGTAGGCTCTAGTTTAGAGCCAGAGATTTGACCAGCCCTGGTTGTTACTCATTCCGAAGCTCAACTAACTGGTTATAATTCAAGCAGTAACTTCTACGCGAATGGTTTGGAAAAATACGTCAAAACACACAAAGCAAGAATACGATTATGAATATAGGGAAGCCATTTATCAGAGAAAATGTGAAATCGAGAAAATATAAACCCACCCTGCTTATTTCTTCGACCAAATCTTCTCGATTTCCAAAGTAATCCTCGACAGAAAGAGAATCCAAAAACTGCTTCTTTGTTTGAATTTGACTGTTAATAATATCTGCAATTGATTAGTCAAACGAGAAACCACATAGTTTCAATACCTGTCCTGTGCTTCGCAGAGGAGGCCAATTCCACATCTTTGCTTAGCTCCTTCATTTTTGATTCTACTTCAACTTTTTCTGCTTTGTATTTTTGTATGGATGCCTTGTTGCGCTGCAACATCACCTTGCTCTTTTCGTGGCTCTCCAAAAGCTATAATTCCAAATTTTCAGTTAAAAATCGTGAACAGTCCAAAACAATACCTCTGTTTTTGCCTTACAATTTGCTGAAAGATGTGGAAGTTCCCCATCATACAAGCGGACCTGGACTTCTAGCTCCTTGCTGATTTTCTTGATGTTGTCTAGTGCCTTCACGTACTTAGTCACTTCGAAAATTGCGTCAAATCTTGTTTTCAATTCCTTTGGCTCAGACAATGGCCTTAACACACACGTTTAGTTAAGGACGTTTTATGGAGTTGAAAGAAATACCAATTGGATTCCTCTTGATGACAAAAAATCACGTGCTCCAAAATAGCTTTAGGAACTCCCAGCAGATTCAGCATCTAAATACAGAAAAATGAGAAAAAGGTGATACCATAGGTGAAACACATACCTCTTTGTTGAAATCAGCCACTTTGGAAGATAGCCTTTTGTTGTTTCCAAACTTATCTGTTATTACCAATGTGAACTCGTCTGACTGAGTTTTTGCTTTACCCTAAATAAAACAAGTGAACTATTGAACTAAGCTCCAAAAACAGCTAACCGTTTTGAGGTTGCTAGAGTTCATTCTCTTGGTGGCTGTACAAATGTTTCCCTTGACATCTTTGAACTTCAACTGTACCAAAGCATCCACTCGACTGCAATTCGCCAACTGAAGCAGGTAGGTTAACATTAGTATGTTTAAGTTTGGCAGATACCTTCATGTTGTGAATAAATGACGGCATCTTTCCAGGTGGCAAAGATCCAGTTGTCACGTAATTCAGAGCCTCGATGGTTGTCTATAAACTATGGTGAAAGAAATCAATCACACAGAAAAATCGAACCGTTTTGCCTGTCCCGTTCGGTCCTTGAATAATGGTCAATGGATTAAGGAAAGCAATCACGTGAGGCTCATCTCCAATACTACGGATACCTTGCATCTTTAAACCCAAAAGCTCTGCCATATTTTGTCTTGAATTCTGTTAAATTTTCTATAAAAAACAAGATAAGTCTAGTTTTGCCAAATCTCGTTTCGCTTATGTCTCATTCACAATGCATCCTCAATCCTCAACAATGGCGAAGTGTTTTCGGCCTTTTTTAGCCAAATAGCTCTTATTTTTCTTGGCAAGTTTGGTGTCATATGAAGCTTAGATTCTGGGCATTCGATTGACACCAAAATTGCAGAGTGAAAAAATTAAAATTATAGATTAAAATGCGTTTATCCTCAACATTATTGATTGAGGATGATTTTGAAGACTATGTTGAACATTAACGAGTTTTATTTATCATTTGTATTTTCGCCGTCTGCAAATTTGGTGTCAAACGAAAGCCCTGAATCTTAGCTTCAATCAGGGTTTGCAATTTGGGGTATTTTAAAGCCAATTTTGGAATTGCTAGTGTACTCAGGGTGACCAACTTTCCCGCTTTTCCGGGCATTTCCCGGATTTGCCCTATTTTTGCCCGGATTTTTTTTTCCAAAGTCCGGGCATAATATGTCCGGAATTTATGATACGTCCGGATTTTATGATATGTCCGCATAAATGCCCGGAATCGGCTAAGAAATAAGAATAAACCAGGCAAACTGGCGCCCTTTTGGGCGCCTGCATTATGAAGGCGAAGTTCAGTGTAGTGCAGCACTACAGTACCAATCAGGCCGTAAACCTACCTCGCGTGATCGGCGTTTTATGAGCTGTTCGCCCAAAGGAATTTCAACCTATTTTATCAATTTCACAGTTAACCAAAACTTCTTTCCACACAATAATTTTTACATTTTTACTTTATTTTCGCAGTCACATTTGACAGCAACTTTGATAAACTCCCATGCTTTTGCACGTGAAAATGCAACATACTTCATCCCGTGGTGACACAGGATCTGTTAGGTCAATTCCAACAGAATCAATTCTTTGGCCCTGGCTTTTATTGATTGTCATGGCAAAGCATGGTTTAATAGGAAACTCGTCGTTTCCCATTTGAAGCGTAAATTCAACATAATAAATTTCTTCTGGCACGTTTACCAGATTTGATTTGCCTTGCAAATCAAGACAATTTGAAAAAAATTCTCGTATGATAATTGTCATTATGATAAATTTCTCATATGAGAATTCTCATTTTGTCATATGATAATTTTGATATGTCATTTTGTCACACGAGAATTTATTTCATGGAGAATTATCTGCTAGGGAAGTTAATTTTCCGGAGGCTTTGAACAAATGAGTTCTGTGCTGAAGAAGCGATTGATCATTTGTATTTTCGCCGTCTGCAAATTTGAGTGTCAAACGAAAGCCCCTGAATCTTAGCTTCAATCAGGGTTTGCAATTTTGGGGTATTTTAAACCAATTTTGGAATGCTAGTGTACTCAGGGTGACCAACTTTCCCTTTCCGGGCATTTCCCGGATTCGCCCTATTTTTGCCCGGTTTTTTTCAAAGTCAAGGGCATAATATGTCGGAATTTATGATACGTCCGGATTTTATGATATGTCCGCATAAATAAATAGAATAAACCAGGCAAATGGCGCCCTTTGGGCGCCAGCGGCTAAGCGGCGCCGGCGGCGCAGCGATGGCAGCGGCGCCGCTCGCGGCGGCGGCATATATTTTAAACAGCGGCGCGGCAGCGGCGCCGGCAATTGAACATGACAGCGGCAGCGGCGCAGTAAATTTATAATGCACCTGCCATGAAATTGGTTTTAAGTCAAAAATCACTAATGTTTATAATTTTGTTTTAGTAAAAGTTTGCTTCAAAATTTAGTAAAACATTTGGTGCTATTAGTTTAAATTCACGTAAACAATTACTTAATCTTTCATAAATTTGTAAACATATAGTTTACAAATCAGCTAACAGTATTAACAGTTATAAAACAGCAGCTCTGGAGCAGCGATTAAGGCAGTAATAGTGGCAGCAGTAGCGCGGCGGTTGCGGCGGCAGTCGAGGCGGCGGCGCAAAATATGACCGGCAGCGCCAGCGACCAGCAATCTTATAAAGTCCCCGGCGGCGGCGGCGGCGGCGGCGGCAACGACCATCTCTAAAAATACAGCGGCAGCGGCGGCCGCAACGGCGACCATTTAAAAAAAGCGCGGCAGCGCCGCTATCGGCAGCGGCGCCGGCTCAAAAGGCTGGGTTTTAGCCGCCACTCGCCGGCGCCCTTTCACCCGGCGCCGCGAGCGGCGCCGGCGCCGTGCAAGTATGGCGGAATCGGCTAAGAAATAAGAATAAA
Organism: Ditylenchus weischeri; assembly: GCA_029231635.1. Classification (NCBI taxonomy): domain Eukaryota; kingdom Metazoa; phylum Nematoda; class Chromadorea; order Rhabditida; family Anguinidae; genus Ditylenchus; species Ditylenchus weischeri. Next base: position 6,951 of record JAMRYI010001778.1, on the reverse strand, counting down.
CTAGGCAAATTGGCGCCCTTTTGGGCGCCTGCGTCGAAGGCGAAGTTCAGTGTAGTGCAGCACTACAGTACCAATCAGGTCGTAAACCTACCTCGCGTGATCGGCGTTTATGAGCTGTTCGCCCAAAGGAACAACCTATTTTATCAATTTCACAGTTAACCAAAACTTCTTTCCACACAATAATTTTTACATTTTTACTTTATTTTCGCAGTCACATTTGACAGCAACTTTGATAAACTCCCATGCTTTTGCACGTGAAAATGCAACATACTTCATCCCGTGGTGACACAGGATCTGTTAGGTCAATTCCAACAGAATCAATTCTTTGGCCCTGGCTTTTATTGATTGTCATGGCAAAGCATGGTTTAATAGGAAACTCGTCGTTTCCATTTGAAATATAATTCAGCATAATAAATTTCTTCTGGCGTTACCAGATTTGATTTGCCTTGCAAAGCAAGACAATTTGAAAAAAATTCTCGTATGATAATTGTCATTATGATAAATTTCTCATATGAGAATTCTCATTTTGTCATATGATAATTTATTTCATGGAGAATTATCCGCTAGGGATGTTAATTTTCCGGAGGCTTTGAACAAATGAGTTCTGTGCTGAAGAAGCGATTGGCGAGCAATCTGAGGACATTTGGTGCAGCGGTTATAAATATACCCATCTCTGTCAATTCTTTCGAACTTGTCCCAAATAGCATGCACTCTCTTTTTCACTGGAGGCGTTGCTCGGCCTTCCCCACTCGATGGAACTTGAGCATCTTCTTGCGACATTTATTACCTAAAATATGAAGTTTTAAAAACCTGACAGTGACCAAATGAATACAGAAAAATTTTCATACTAGAAATCGACAGAAAACTATCGCATTACAAAAGCAAAAATTTCAAAAAAATTCTATATGACAATTTGAAAAAAATTGTCAGATGATAATTTTCACTCTGAAAAATTGTCATATGACAATTGTCATTATGAGAAATTGTCATTTTGAGAAAATGATAATTCTCATTGTAATTTTGGGCGCTACCGGGTATACCCCCCAAATGAAATTTTTTGAACTTTCAAAACACCATTTTAACCATTTTTAAGCATTTCCTACACGCTGAACACGATAAAGGTGTTTTCACCTACTTTTCTATAAAAGTCGATTTTTTAAAATCTTGAATTTTGGTATTTTTAGTTGATTTCTGTTTATTATAACTTAGTAAATCAGATGTTGAAGGTACCTTAGCCCCAAAAAGATGGAATTTGAACATAGTTTTGTTAGCTTGGTTGGTTAGAGATGCGCGCACTCACTTACCTTAGACATAATTCCGAGCAAGACTCTTGATCAAAAATGCATTTACAGGCTCTTTTTGCCCAGCTCCAGTGACCAAAACATGGTAAAACAGCCAAATGGTCGAAATTTCAAAATGCCCAAAACTCAATTTTTTATTGCCCAGAACACAAAAATAATGTCTTTTTTAAACTTCTGAGGTGATTTTAGGTTAATATATAGGGTGTTTGGAAACACTTTTAAAAAAATTTCATTTGAGGGGGGGGGTATACTCCGGTAGGGTCTAATTTTGCAATCACTGGTTCTAATAGAGCCCCCCTCTCGACTTTGAGGGTCTGAATCTGGGAGCAAAGTCAATATTTTGCAAAGTTGTTCATTGCATTTTTTTAACTCCAACGAGGTATACTCATTCTGCTTTTTAGATTTTGAATTTTCACCCAAAAATCTCGAGATCGACCCAAAATTTTCCCGATTTTCGGAGGGTTGAAAAATAGAGCCCCCGGGGGCTCTATTAAAATATTTACGGTAATTGCGCGTGCCCTGCACGCTCTTGGACTGGCAAAATTTGGCGAAATTCTCCGCCGATAATCATGATTTTTCCGCCAAAAGGAAGGTCATTTTGCATCAATTCTTTCAGTTTCCTATCAATTATTTCAATCGGATAATTAGGCACTATTGATATCTCGTCAATGATGAACACTTGAGCTTTGATAAGCTCCATTCCAACCTTTTTGTTGATTTTAGCATGCGAACTCGCATCTTTATTCACGTTAGAAGGCAATCCAAACGTCTTGTGGATAGTTCTGCCATCTGGCTGTAAATTTGCTGCTATTCCCATCCAGCTGGATGTTTTTTACTTGATATCGTTTGCACGAAGCAAATAAAAAATTGTTTCATAAGTATATGTTTTTCTGGATCCTCCAGGACCATCAATGTATATGCCCTTATTTTTCAGGGTGCCATTATTCATTTGATTTATTTTGCTAAAAAGATGTTTGACAATTTTTACGTTCAGTCATTTTTTCCCGCATAGAGTTGCCCAATTGCAATTGTTCTGTTTTGTCCCATTGATCGTCATCAGCGAGCAAAAGATTGTTTGGCAATTCAATGCCATAATTTGCAGGTGAAAGTCCGTTAACTTCCAGTTGTTTTTGGATTTCGGCTTTTGCCATATTTTCTGCCTTGTCAGCATCAAGTCCATTATGAATGAAGTCTTCAAACATGCTTTCTTTAAATAACCTTCACAATCGGACAACAACAAATAGTTCTCTGAGCATACCTGGAAAGCTGACTAAGGCTGCCTCTTCAAAATATTTGACCCAATCGTCAAGTGGATCCAGTAAACCTTGTGCGTCAACAACCTCCTTGAATGTTTTGTATGTTTTTCCATCATGTGACAGAAGGCCTTCCCACCCTTCACATCCTTTGGTGTGCAGAAGTAATGTTCTGAGTTAGAACAATTCATCCACCTTTGGACTAACCGAAAATGTTCGGCCGAGACATGGTTTCCAACCTTCTTTTTGGTGCCATTCAACTCTGCCGTCATTTCTTTTTTCCATAAGTGTAGTGCTCAGGGATTTTGTGGTAGTGATATTGTTTAGCGTTGGAAACACGCTTATTGAGTTCGAACCGATCGGTTAGCATTGTTTTGCTGACTTCAGCTTTTTATTTTTATTTTTTTAGAGATTTCATCTTCGTGTTTAAAAAGCAAATTTTGTTGGTCAGGCAAATGCAAATCAAGCCTTGTGATACTGCAACTCTTTTAATCTAAAGGCAATTCGAAAATTCGCCAAAAAGACTCATGAGGTGTTAGGTATCTTATGTCTAGAAAATTTTTGATTTCGTCGTGTTCTACGACGTCTTTTTTTAATCATCATTTTGGCGCATGCCCTTCATAGCAGTATTTGTAAAGATACTTCACACTTTTTACCGAAGCACAAATTTCCACGTTAATGTGTGCATCCTATTTGTGGCACAATAGTGGACTGTAGTGTAGTGGTCTGTAGTGGACTGTAGTGGACTTGTCGATAACTATTCCTTGGATGTTAGTAAACTTGAATTCTTTGTTGCTTTTTCATAGAAAGCATAACTATCATTGCCGATAGATGTTTCTTCCCTATGCTCTTTAGGAAAGTCTTTTGTGCAGTATTTCCGCCAATCTTTATCTTCGTCCATGCAGACGCATTTTAGGTTGTATTGGCCATATGGACCGTGAATTATGTGAGTATTCTCAGTTTTGAATAGTCTCTGAAACTTTTCCGGATTCAGAATTTGAGCACTGAAAATTTTGTCGATGTCTTTAGCAGTTTCATCTTCGTTGGTTAAAATGATCAAGATATGCGCATGGGGCAAACCACGCTTTTGAAACTCTACAACGTAAGTTCTCTAAAATCTTTCGGAAACAGCCATTTTTGATGTCGTCTATAAGTTCCTTGAGTTTTTCATGAAAATCTCTGCAAACTGGGTAAGGTTCGTCGAGCGCTGTATTACCCGGTAGCAGGTTTCTTTTTATTTCAGCCCAATTAGGATTGCACGTAAATGTCACAAAGAGTGATGGTTTGCCGGAACTCATGACTAATGCCATGCTGTCTTGGTATTCTTGGGCACAATGTCTTGGACCCTCTTTGAATGTTGATGGTAAGATGATGGTCTTATCTACTTTTTCGCCTTCTTTATCGGCTGTTTCTTAAAAAAAGTCTTTGAAAACTTTATAGCTTTCAAATTTCATTTCTTTCTTCCAGCGGTCTTGTTCGCTTTTAACGTAAGCCTCTACCAATTTTCGTTAGTAGATATATCCACGTAATCTGATTTAAATTGAGCAGATTTTCTGCCCATCGGTAATCGCTAACTGCATTTGGATTTTCATCACTATCGCTGATTTTTTTGCATGGCATCACATTCAGGGTGGTGTCCTCAGCCGGCTGACTTCAGCCCGCTGAGATTTTAACTCAGCCATAAGCCGACTAAGGCTGAGGGCTGAGGTAAAAATTTTGACCCGGCTGACGGCTGAGGCTGAGGAAAATTTTCGGACCTCAGCCAGCTGAGGGCTGAGGCTGAGAAAACTTTTCAGACCTCAGCCGGCTGAGGCTGAGGGCTGAGGTAATTGTCGAGTATACCACCCTGGTCACAGGTTCGACCACTACTAATACCATATTTTTTAACTCCTTTTATTTAGAAGTTTTATTTAGTTGGAGCTAAATAAAAAAAAACATTCAACTATATCTATAATCTTTTTAGTTTAGTTCACAAAAATGGATATGTTTTACTGCACATAGCTGCGAGGATTTCCCCATTTATAACAACAGCCGCATACTACTACGACATCTAGTCCATAATGAAAAATTTGACAAAAGAAGAGGCCAACTGAAGTCAAAGCTTCAGAAGCAATCCAGTGCACCATATCTAGTCAACCCTGAGGGACTATAGTCCCGGACTAGCCAGTAGACGCACTGTCCACTGTAGAGATAACAAAGAACAAAGCCTTAACTTGGCAGCAGAGAATTTCCCCTTGAAATCCTCGAAGCTTTTGCAATAAAATAGATCTATTTTTATGGACCAAACTGAAAAGTTTATACACTATTGTGTAGCCGATATCTAAGGCTTTCAATCGTGGGAAAACATGTTAAAAATTAAAAAGAAATCGGATAAAATTTAGATTTTCCGATAGTCACCCTTATTAAAAGTTTTCCGCGCTACCATACTAACAGAGCAATTATCCACAGAAAAAACGAGGGCTAAAGTGCCTTATATGTCATAGCTCGAAAAGTGGTTTTGACCACTTTTTGAACTTATCTGGTCGTATAGTACGAAAAACATGTTTTTCACCCGGACGACATTTTTGAAAAATTATTTTTGACCATAAATGATCAATAAAGATCATTAATGATCATAAATAACCACTTTTTGATCATATTGTCCACTGTTCGGGTAGGTGAGCATCCAATTCTCATGGCCGGCCTACCACATGCAAAAGCAGGGCTATGCAAGTGTTGTTGTACACTTACATAGCCCTTTTTGAATGTATGGTCTCTAAGGTGCTTGGGGTGCATCTCAAGTCCAAGCCCCAAGCCCCTGCAGTGCTTGCAGGGAGCTTGAACAGAGATCTTTAATCACCTTAGAGACTATTCCGAACAATATGCTAAAAGTTTAACACTCTCATTCCCTTTTACATACAGCAGCCATGTGAATTGGTGGATGTGTAACTATATTTATGATCATTTATTGATCATTTATGATCATTTTGGTCAAAATATTTTTCCACAAATAATCGTCCGGTGAAAAAAAACATGTTTTCGTACTAATTACGACAAGATAAGTTCAAAAAGTGGTCAAAACCACTTTTCGGGCTATGACATATAAGGCACTCCGGCCAAAACGAGTAATTACCCTAGTCATACAATTATTTTAAAATTTTCAAAAAACATAAAAACTGACAAAAATGTCCACACCAGATTTCCTTCAGGTACCATTTAGAACTCGAAATCGTCTTCTTATCGTCGTGTTTCTGGATTAATTTTGCTAGGTGATTTTTAAGCTGTTAGTTTCAGTTTGGGCACAAGTTTGTATAAAGAACCGGTGTATAAGGACCGCTTTGTGAAGCGGACAGTTGGCACCGGACGGTTGGCACCGCTTTTCGAAGTGGATAGTTGGCAACTTTTTTCATCAAGACAAGTGTTCAAAGCCTGGTCTTTAATTTTGTTAAAAACTAGTCATTCTAGCAGCACCTTGAATGGAGGTTTCGAAAAAACTGGTCCTAGGTCAATTTTTGCCGTAAAAGCTTTGTTGATTGCTGTTTTTTTCATTTAGTTTTTTGTGCACTGTAAGTTGGTCAATTGCATTATTTTAAGGCAATATCTATATATAGAGTTGTAGAGTCCTCGCCTCGACAACTCTGGATACAACCCGAGATATAGACATGATCTCATTATTTCAATATGCAATATAAGATATGTATAAGATTGAAATCGGGGTTAACAAAAATATCACTATTCATTATTTCCGATTCAATTGCATTCTTCGCCTGCTTGCTTCATTCACCAACGCGTAAGCTAATTTAATTTTAATTTTTTACAACTAGTAGATGCAGAGGAGACTTTTTGGACGGATCTCAGAATGAAACATATATATTTTTGACGCTGAATCATTTTTTCGCGATTTTTAACTGACAACTTTTTGAGAAGTAGATTTTCAAGTTATGGGTTTGCCCCGATCTCGCGTCCTAAGGAAATATTTCAGATCTAACCTCTTGAAATCACCATCTAGCCACTATGCGTGAATCATGGGTTTTGTGAATTTTCATTAGCAGTATTTGTTTTTTTCACACAATCTGTAAATATTTAGTACTCGAAGTGACTGTACGAATTTAGCAAATCTGATCTCATCAAGCTCATCAAATAATTTCAAAATAAACATGTAGATTTTCCACTACTGAAATATTTTCTAGATTTTAGCAATTATTTGTAGTACTGAATAGGGTTGCTGAATGGGTAAATACCCGGGTAAATGCCCGGTATTTACACGGGTAAAATCTAGATTTTACCCGGCACCTATAAAATCGGGTAAAATCATTTTGGTCAAAAAGTTGATGTTTATGCTTGTTTTATTTTATGCGTGAAACTGTTTGTTTTATTTTAATTTTAAAAATGCCGAAGTTTACAAACCGCTATCTTGG
>JAMRYI010000562.1:0-109106 GCA_029231635.1 Ditylenchus weischeri | reverse complement strand
GGGGCGACCTGAAGAAACAAAAAAATTAAATCAATAACTCAATCCATGACTCATAACATTACGTTGAAACCAAGCACGAAGAGCCATGCGGGTTCCCTGACCATCACTTCTGCAGTCGAAGCTGCCGCAAAAAATGCCGTAGCTACCGCTTGTCCGATATCCGCTGTATCTTGCTGAGATGCTGTATGTGATTGATGAGTTGCTTCGCGTGTGAGATAAGATGCCGTGCCAGCTTAGTTCACCAAATTAATATCACAACTGGTGTCAAAGTGCAAAAACCTGGTAGACCATTAAAACAACGATCGCAAAAGACATCTGCACACGAAAGTCGGGATTCTTTGCTTGCACATGTGCGAATCGATGCCACGAACTGCCGATGAGCTGCAAAGTTGGATGATTCCAATGAACGAACTGCTAGAATCGTGAGCTGACAGTAGCGAGCAATATGTTCCTCCGAATTGCAGAAGAAACACTTCTTATTTGCCATTACTTGCAGAAAAACCTGAACAAAATTAAATATACAAATAAAATCAGCATGCCGCTTCAGCACAACAACTGCAAAACAAAAAACACTGACAAAAACTGAATGCAATGACACAATGACAATAATGACTTGACAGCTCAATACGTTTAAATGTTTTGGCGCGAAATGAAATTTGAATTCAAGAAAGTCCAGAAAAAAGGCCTGGACTTTTTTCTTGAGTTCGAAAGTTTTCTCGCACTTTCAGCCATTCCCACTATATGTTACTTTACCGATCTATGGCTCATTAGAAAGCCTATGAATTGTTACAAAATCCTGGAGTAAAAAAAATTCAGTTGGACCAAAAAGTTTGGGATAAAAATCAAAAAGATATCCAAATTTTTTTCACCCAAAACTCAACTCGTCGAGTTAATTTGAAAAAAGTCAACTTATGGTGGTTTTCAATTTTTTCCCAGAAGAAAACCGAGAATTTGGCCATAAGATGGTCTATATAAAAAAGACCACCCAAAAATTAAAATACCCCTAACGAAAATTCGGGCCCAAACTCGTGGTTTTTTTCTATATACAGTTGCGGAAAAAAGTTACCGCCCGATCAGAATTTCCACATTTTTTTGAGAAAAACTGTTTGAATTTAATTATTTTTCAAACGGAAAGGGAAAACGAAATAGACAGTCTTGTAGAGAATTTCACGCTCTACAAAACTGGTATTTTTGTTCAAAAGATTCATTTAAAATTTATGCAAAAAAATTGCAAAGTTTGAAACAATGCAAAAATAAGGTCACGAAAAAAGTTACCGCCCGATAACATTTCCTTGTATTTTGTGGTGGTTTTATGAATTTTTCATGTGTTATTATGTTTAGATGCGTCCTAAATCGATTGATCAAGTTACGGAAAGGCTTATCGTTCGCTTACACGACACAGATGAAAGATGGAGCTTCACAAGAATCGCTGATCACGTGGGAATACCGAAGGAAAGTGTTCGTGATGCTTACCATCGCCAAAAGAATCCGAAAGTGCGCAAAAAGGATGGCCGGAAGCGAAAGACAAGTGGCAGGTAGCATTATAATTAACTAGGCACACGATGACATCAGTAGTTGTTGCAGGGTCGACCGAATGATTGCTCGAAAATCGAGGGAGAATCCAAAGCTTACGGCCCCTGAAATTCGTGAAGAGCTAAAGTTGGATGACATAACGGTGCGCACAGTACAGAATCGTCTCATTGAGGTTGCTTTTAATATTTACCGTGTTGATTGATGTTTTTTAGGTTGGTCTATTTGGTCGTCGTCCAGCCGAAAAGCAGTTTATATCGCCAAAGAATGTCAAAGAACGTCTCAGTTTTGCGAAGGAACATCAAAATTGGACTGTCGATCAATGGAAGAGCGTGCTTTGGTCGGATGAATCGAAGTTCAACATGATCGGAAGTGATGGAAAAGGTTGGATTTTGTTTTCTTTTTCGTCGTAAACAATGTTTTTAGGTTATGTAAGGCGTCCGGTTAATAAGCGCTTCGATCCAAAGTACACAAAAGGCACCGTTAAATTTGGTGGAGGAAACATTATGGTCTGGGGCTGTTTCTCGTGGCATGGACTTGGACCTCTCAGACTGGTGAATGGCAAGATGGATCGGTTTCAGTATCAACAGATCCTTTCGGAAACAATGCTCTCTCATTTGGAACATCTTGAAAACTCGCATCCGGATGAAAACTTGGTACTAGTAGATTAACTCCTCTCTGACCTTTATTATTCGTGACTTTTCTAGATCTTCCAGCAGGACAACGATCCCAAGCACAAGGCCAAGATCATCACAAAATAGCTCCAGGACAACAGCGTCGATGTTATGCAATGGCCCGCTCAATCTCCAGACCTAAATCCGATCGAGAATCTGTGGTATGAAGCTGAACGAAGAATGGGTGGGCACAAGCACAAGAAGTCGGACGAACTATTCAAAGCGGTGAAGAAAGCATGGGAGTCGATTCCGAAAGAACGCCTGGAAAAGCTCGTGGAGTCAATGCCAAGAAGATGCCAGGCTGTTATTGATTCTAACGGATATGCTACAAAATATTAAAATGTTGTTTTGGTGCGTTGTTTGGAATAAAATGTTATCGGGCGGTAACTTTTTTCGTGACCTTATTTTTGCATTGTTTCAAACTTTGCGATTTTTTTGCATAAATTTTAAATGAATCTTTTGAACAAAAATACCAGTTTTGTAGAGCGTGAAATTCTCTACAAGACTGTCTATTTCGTTTTCCCTTTCCGTTTGAAAAATAATTAAATTCAAACAGTTTTTCTCAAAAAAATGTGGAAATTCTGATCGGGCGGTAACTTTTTTCCGCAACTGTATATAATACCTCTTTGAAAACAGTACTATTTCTGTTAAAGATCTGATATTCAGAAAGAGGGCATACATTCATAGCAGCAAAGTCAACAAGATTGTTTCGCTATCATTTATTAAGGACATCTTTCTTTCCAATGATTCAAATGGTCTAACAGCACTATGGGATGGCACAAATGGCCTAATTCTACGTAAATTTGTGGTACTTTAGTTTAAAATAATTTTGAAGAATTTCGCGACAGAAAATTTTGCGAGAGATATTTCCTCGTTTCTCATCTGGCAGAAATAAAGAGCGCATCTTTTGGAATGAAAATACCATTAATGTTCTAATCGAACCCCCCGGGGCTTTATTTTTCACTCAACCTCTAGAGGGGGCTGTATTAGGAAGGGGGCTCTATTGGAGAGAGGGGGGGCTTTATTTTTCAACCGTCGGAGCCTAAGGCACGGCGAAAATTGTAGCCATAAAATTTAAATTATCTACATTTTTGTTCGAAAATTTGAACAATAATCAAAGGGTTAACAATTAAAAACAGTTTTTAAAGATCAATATCGAGGGATTTCTTGCTGGGTGGGGCTTTTTCTAGTACAGTCAACCCTCTCCGCCACCCCGTTAATCCGCCACCCTCGATAATCCGCCACCCTAGGGCCGGTCCCAAAAAAAGCTAAAGTTAAGTAAAGGTAGGGTAATCGCACCTCGATAATCCGCCACCCTCGTTAATCCGCCACCCTGAGGCCGGTCCCTAGGGGTGGCGGATTAACGAGGGTTGACTGTACCAAAATACTCTTTTCTAGTACCAAGATACTCCTTTCTAGTACCGTTATTCGATTTGCATAGAATTTTTTTTGAATTGATACGTTTTCTGGTTGACACATAAACGGGTAGCTCTAAATCTCAGCTTTCTAACAAATCCTCAAGCTCCTGTAAAATATTTAAAAATAAAAAGATTTCGCTGTTCGGATGAAGTAATTTTTTCGACCAAGTTCCTCTATTCAAACCCCTTAATCTTTTATGTTTAAAATCTGGCTTACCGGCTCTAAAGGTCCACAAAAAGCAGTACAACGATGACCCAAAGTTCTAAAAGCACCTCGATACCCAGATCATAGTTTTTCGTAACTGATCCATGGGCCATAGATCATTTCTAAAGTTTTTGTTTGCTTTCAGTGCTGGGGAGCCAGGTTTATAATAAAATTAGGCACGCTCTACAAGAATACGCACATAGAAAAATTCATCAAAATTTCCCCAGATCACAGTCAGGGTCCCTCCCTTGTGAGATTCAGAACTATACGATCGTATAAAAATTTTGAAAAGCTTATGCACAAATTAGATAAAAAAGATAAAAGTTAAAAAACGAAAAGTTTTGCGACTAGAAAGTAGCATTTCGTACTGGGAAGGAGTATTTCGGTACTAACATAGCTGTTTTTCGTCCTAATCCAATTTTAGGGGGTTATTTTCAATCAACCTCTAGAGGGCTCTATTAGGAAGGGGGGCTCTATTGGAGAGCTGGGCTCTATTAGAACATTTACGGTATCTATGATTTTCTGAAGGATGTTTGAGTTACCAGCGTTTGCGGAAATATTTCTCGCGGAAAAATCGGTCGCAAAGAATCATGTTTCCGTTACTTACAAGTGGATTTTTTAAAGACCCGCCACACTTCTTGCAATGATATTTCACTATGTGACCACATGCACACCACTGGACTATTCATATCATCTCATGCCGATGGTGGTGCCAGAATTTGGATGATGGATCGAACAAACTATTTGCGCTTATTGGTGCATGACTATCCGGTTAAGCAAGTATATTTTCAAAAATTATAAGTTTTAAAGAATAATGGTGATAATTTCACAAAAATATTAGTTTTTTATTCGTTTTTAAATTTCAGGTCGCTCTAAGAGATAAAACAGCTGTTACCTCTACCGAGCTTGATAGAGCTGTTCGAATATGGGTAAGTGGTGCTTCGTGAACTACAGGATGACACGGGAAAAAAGCCGACATTTATGAAAAATTTGTCAAAGGCTTTTGCGCACCGTGGACTACCAAATTTTTTCTTGGGCTTTCTTGGACAATGATTCGGAGATTGAAGTTTTTGCTGTGAAAAAAATAAAAAGAGAAAATGAACGAACACAATGTACTAAAAATGTAGAAAGTGAATTAAAAAAAGACGCTTATGTTGGTGTTTTTCTGTGTCACCGTGTACTACAGTCGAGCCAAAGTATATTTTAAATTTAATAGATTTTGTGGTCCCCTAAGAAGCAGAAGATGGAACTGGTTCACAATATGGACCCCAAAATTATTTTTCACAATATGGACCCTAAAATCAATGTTTTACATCCAGTGATACACAAAACGTCTTTAATAGCAATTTATTTATTCATCAAACACATCATAATTCCATTCTGTGTCCAAGGTTGCTTTCACACTTATTTCACCAATGGAGCTTACGAACACTTCTGAGACATGTTGCCACAGGAAATAGAGAGCATCTGGGCCTTGAAAGATCTTCATGAAGATCTATACCTAATAGTAGCCAGAGATCAGACAACCAAAAGCAGAAGATAGAACAGCAGCGTAAGAAGCAGAAGAGGAGAGCACAGAAAGACCCCTATACAAGAGCAGAAGACTAAAAGTAAAAAATAAAGGCGTGGGAAAAAAAAATAAAAAATAAAAAAAAAACACAAGAAATCCAAGCAAAAACAAAAAAGAGGATAAGAAGGAAATAAAATGCGAAACTAGTGGTTTTGGCGCTTTGTAGTCACCCCAAAAATTTGGGGTCCACATTGTGAACCAGTTCCGAAAATTTGCTCGTTTTTGGTGTTTGCTATTTCATTTGAGCTCTTTTTTGCTTTTTGGCTCTGTTTTCTACTGGATGATTACGGGTTCAATAGCGCGCTAAATAACATACCCCCAATATAACGACACCCCTGATATAACGACACCCCCCGATATAACGGAACATTTAGCTGGTCCCCAGGGGTGCCGTTACATCCAGGTTCGACTGTATTTAAAATTAATTTTTGACTTCTGAAAAACTATATTTTAGGACATCAATACAGGCGAGATCCTCAGAGTGCTAGAACAAATGGATACTGAATGTTTGGCGATCAAGTTTGTAGATGATCAAAAGATTTGGGCAGTCGCAGAATCAGGAATCATGTATTTATCAGATATATACTCAGCATCCACGTTGACTAAACACAAATTGGACATTGCACTTAAATCAAAGGTCACTTCGATGTCAGTCCTGCTACACAATTCTAATACCTTATTGCTGGGTACAAACTCTTTAAAGTTGTTTTGTATGGATTTGAATTGTTTAAAGCAGCAAGAATTTACGTTTAAAGTCGATTGTCTGTTTGTAGACAACATAATGCTAGAAAATTGTCCAATACTAGCCACTAAATGGTGTGCAGATCAGCAAATAATTTTTATTGTATTCGGGTAAAATGCTGTATGATTTTTTAATAAACAAAATTGCTTTAAAATTTAAGGGGATGAGGTCATGATGACTTAAGGGATCTGTAAAATATTTCTCATGTTTTTTTAAGTTTTGCCTAATCAGATTGGACCCTAGTAACGAATACACCCACCTTCTTATATAACCCTTTCTACAGGGTGTCCCAAAAAACCCTACAGATTTTACTTTTTTTTTAACGATATGTCGTTCTGTGGCCCGCTCATGCTCTAGCAAATGATATATGAACATTTTGAAACTGATAAAAAAATTAAATTACCGTATTTTCTTTAATAGAAGCCCCCCTTCTATTATAAACCCCCTCTAATAGAAGCCAACCACCCCCTAGAGGGCATCCAAAATATAAAAGCCCCCCCCTCTAATATAAGCCTTTTGATTGAAATTTGCCACTTCCTGGTTTATTATTTGTTGTTGTTTCTTGTCACCTCCTGGTCGTTGTTATGATTTTGGTTGTTGTTCTGGTTGTTGTTATCACCTCTTGGTTGTTATTAAATGGTTTTGGGAATAAATTTTTTTAATTCAATAATTTTTCTGACTCAAATTTTTCACCACGCCTTCGGCGCGGCGAATCCAAATAATAAAAGCCCCCCCCCTCTCTATTATAAGCCCCCCTAGAGAGCATCCAAAAAATAGAAGCCCCGGGGCTTCTATTAAAGGAAATACGGTATTTGACGAAACAAAAAAATATGCGATTTGAAATCCGACAATTTTCAATTGAACACATAATTTTGTAGCTCTTCTTCCCCTTCCTCTTTCGATTGGTACATCAAACTTTTCTCAATTTTTTTTCGAAAAGTCACCGTTTGGCTGTTAACACATTTAAGGTCATTTTAGAAATTGGCAGGCATTTTGAAAACCTGGGTTTTTCTTTTGAGTTTTTTTTTCAAAAGGCCATATCTCAACACTCAGATTTAAATTGTGTTTTTCTGTAAATTAGGTTTTGTAGCTCTTGAGCTGCGCTACACCATAAAAGTTAAGTTAAAAGTTCAAAAATTAATGAATTTTTTGACCATTAAATACTTTAACAAAAATTGAAAATTATCGGATTCCAAATCGCATTTTTTTTTGTTTTGTCAAATAACTTAAATTTTTTTTATCAGCTTTGAAATGTTTATACACCATTTGCTAGAGCATGAGCAGGGACCTAGCAGACTATTGAAAAAATTTTCAATTTTTCATGATAAATTGAAAAATTGAAAATGAAAAGTGAAAAATTTCCACTTTTCAAGCAGACTAAGCATTTATCACTGAAAATTTCCATTTTGCGCATAATATTTTCGGGGCCTATTTCTCGTTTTTGATTCATCTGACATTCATTGATCCTATTCATGCATTCATTTGCATGAATTCATTTTCCATCTCATTTTTTCTTCACCGGAATTTTCACTGCTGTTATCGTTTTCGCTTGTAGACATCGCCTAAAGTAGAGGAAAATAAAGCAATTTACCACCTTTTCTATCACAAAAACACAAAATCTGAGCCCAAAATCGTGTTCAGCGATAAAAATAGCCCTACAATTAAGCTATGTAAAATTCTGAAAAATTGATGACGGGATGACCGGTCATCAATTTTTCATGAAAAATTGAAAAAATTTTCACTTTTCAATTTTTCAATAGTCTGCTTGAAAATGAAAAATTTTTCAATTTTACTATTAAATAGTCTGCTAGGCCCCAGGGCTACAAAATTACATATCGTTAAAAAAAGTGAAATAAAAAAATGGTCGTACGGTGCCCATGAAGTGTAGGGATTTTTTTGGGACACCCTGTAGTAATTTAAGTTACAGTCGATGCTCAATACAACATACGGTCTCGGGCCTAAGCTCAGCTGTATGTTGCATCTAGCGTGAGTTTACTTAATTTTTGGCCACCGAATGTTAAATTGAGTTTTCGATCAAATTTAAATTTGACAGTGAGTGTGAGAATCAAAGGGCAGTTATACTCCGGTAGCGCCAGAAGTTCAATGATTATGAAAATTTTAATACCCGGGAACAAATTTTGAACATGAGCATGCCCTTTTAATATTAAAATTCACGTAGGGACATTGACATTTATGTATAGATTCTCTGTATCCTTACTGAATCGATTTCTTCTATGGTTTCAAGGTGTGTTTTTTATGGCGAGTGGTAAGCTTAATTCAAAGCAAGGAATGATCTCCTTGGTGGTAAGAGTATTTTTTTTTGCTGTAAATTTAAATTGTAAAGCTCTTCTTGCTTTGCGTTGGACAGCCAGTAACCTGTACACACAAACTTCTAGCTTCGCTCTCTAGCTTCCTGGCCTTAAGATTTCTAAACTCAAGCACTTGTTCATGTTTGATTCCACATTCACCGTTAATTTAAGATAATTTAAGTAAATGTCCGTGTTTTTGAAAATGTTATTTTTTTCGAAATTTTGAGATCGCAGCCCTGCTCTATATGCATTTTAAGTACTTCTCGTAATCATATCCAAGGTAAGTGAGTGAAAAAAACAATCATTGAAGCTGTGTCCAGGAATAACGGCTAGGTCATTTTTCGGTGCATAGTCGTTTTTAGGGCCGGGCGCGGTTGCGGTTAACCGCAACCGCAAACCGCATAACCGCATCTGTTTTTTAGAAAATAACCGCAACCGCATAACCGCATGCTTACTTATCTAATAACCGCTTATCTAATAACCGCAACCGCAAATTTTCAAAAACCGCAAACTCATAAATGTGTATGCCAAAAATAAATTCCATACTCCCGCCTTTTCAAAACCTAGTGTCTTGAATCAACACTCTTGCTTCCTTCAGAGTTTTTTTTTCCACTGCGAGATTCTAGTTTCCTTATACTCTTTCAGATTCGAGGTGAAGATGAGTCTGCTTTGGAAAATACAACTATCGGAAGAGGGTGGTCCAGTGCTCGAGAGATTATCGTCAACTGAAGCTCAATGCAACGCCTGTTCGCCACCAAGGAAGATCAAGATGTCGGCCGAAGTACATCAAACGTGAAGCAGCATCTCTCTACTCATCTCTGTTCAATTCCCGATCGCAAGAGTCTTCACCGCAACAATTGATGCCACCGATGATCCCCCGATGATCCTCGTGTACATATTCTGAGAACTTTGGTGGAGAAGTTTGACGTTGAAAATCAAAGATAAGATTATTTGTTGTTATCTCAATAATGAGCTCGATTTCAGGATACACGCCTTAGCTATCTTCCTGGATCCGCTGTTCAGGGACAGATTTGCTCACGCAAGGTCCGGTTCAACTCTCGTGTCGCTTCATGGATCACTGATGAAATCGAGGCAGAAAATTTCCTGAACTTTGATTGCAGAATTTTTTCTCCTTTATATCGGTAGGCAATATTAATGATATGAATCTTTAGATTTCTCTTCGCCCCTCCCCAAGCGCAGCAGCAAAGTGTCGAACAACTTCTTCGCCCAAAACACGATGTTCTTCCGTGATGAGGGTGAGACAGAGGTGGGAAGTTCTCTAAGCGCCAACCTCGAGATAATGGCCTACTTGAAGTTGAGATGCCTTGGTGGAGACGGGAATCCGCTACATTTCTGGAAGGTATAGTTTCTTTGGCATATCTTATGTATAAGTTTGTAAGCATTTTTAGGCAAGTGAGAGAGCAATTACCCCACGCTGTCAAAGTTGGCTCGCCGTTACCTATCACCCCAAGCAACATCTGTGCCACAGATTCTGTGGCAAGTGAGAGTCTTTTCTCCCTGGCGCGTGATGTCTACGACTAAAAAAGATGCAGTCTATCGCCTGAGAATACTGAGATGATCATCTTTCTACATGAAGCTCTTCCCCCGTGATCAACTTTAGTTATTAGTGGTGTTATATTTGTTGGGATTTGTATCGAATAAAGCTTGTTTTGAATTTTTTTAATTCCCCCAGCTATCTACGTGCAACTATGGAGTTAAATAACCGCAAAAACCGCGCGGTTAAACCGCATAGTTGATTTCAAAATAACCGCAACCGCATTCGATTTTTGAAAAATAACCGCAACCGCACAACCGCATTTAGCCCAACGCCCAGCCCTAGTCGTTTTGCAAATATACTTACGGTATCAAGTGTACACCATTTCTTAATCCTTGCGATTTTTCGAACTAGACTGGCCAAAACAACAAAGTATAAAAGTGGTTTTTAGGGGTGGCGTCATATCGTGATTCCACTGTAAAAAAAATAACACTTGTTTGATAGGCTTTGCATTAAACAATGGTTCACACAAAGCAAATTTTATTTCTCTTTACATCTCTATATAGTATTTGGCATGTGTCCGTCCTACTTTTTTAATGGACATTTTGACCACATTCAGGCCATTTTTGCTTATTTTTCCGATTATTTTCGGCAATGTCTCGACGGAACCCCAAACTTCAGACAATTCAGCGTCTTTTTATGCCGAGACCCAGGAAAATGTCTTCGAAAAAGAAAAACTTTTGTGGTCCCTCAAAATTGGAGTTGTCTCTATATAGTATTTGGCATGTGTGGGTGGGTCGCCACTTTTGTGCTCAAGCCCGATTTTCGGCCACTATTGGCAAACATATGTCGGATATCTTTCCGGAACCCGAAAATTAAACATCTTAGCTTTCCTTTAAGCATAAAACCGCAGAATCGAAGTGGCTGTGAAAAAAAGGTTTTAAGTCCCTCCAAACTGGAGATGGTGGACTTTAGCCTGGATTTTTAGTGCATTTTTGTGTTTAAGCCCAATTTTCGGCCAGTTTTTGCAAATTTTTGTCGGATATTTTCCAGGAACCCTGTTTAATCAGGGCGGGGGTGGTTATAATCAGGGGATATGTGATGGAGTGATATTTATTAAAATTTCAAAATACGATAGAGGCGCCGATAGGCGCCTGTTGTCCCTAGTTTACTATTATTTTTGATAGGTGATTTCTTCAACTAAGTTTTCTTATTTTTTTCCTTTTATAACTTAATAACTGTTTTTTTAATTATCGTAAATGTTCCGATAAAGCTTCCTCTCTAATAGAGTATGCTCTAGGGAAAAGTTTTTGGAAAGTCAACACTAAACCCAAGATGTTTTCCTAAATCTAAATCCGTTGACATCATGGGATTTTGGAGAGCTTGAGTTTGTTAGAGAGTTGGAACACTTTTTATGATTAGTCAAATTTTAAAGCTAAAATTACTAAAATTGGTCTTTCGTTTTCGAGTAGTTTTAAAAGTTGAAATTTAGGATTGTAATGAACCAGATAACTGTTCATGTATTTTAGAGGAAATACGGTAACGTTCTTTGATAGGCGACGGTCAGGTCGTGCCTTTCCCGTGTTAGACTAGGATTTCTTTTCATAAAAACAAAACATGTAGAGTGGATGCGTTATGGTGCGTCCTTTACCAAACCACTAAATAAAGATTCGTGCCATGTTTTTATTAAGCGATAAGTTTATTTTAGCAAAACATTATCAGTAGGTGAAATAAGGGAAATAAAGTTGTCTAGTGGAAGCACTAGGGTATTATTACCAGAAGAAGACTTACGAAAGAACCTTTCGGGCTGTAAAATCGAATTCAAAAATTATGACAACGCCAGCTTGCAGAGCATGGTCGATTTGCTATACTAAATTTTAATATTTTTGGCGAACAAAATCCGAATCTGTAGACTCGAGAAACATGGGGCCTGAATTCGCCTTGCTTCCCCTTTAGATTTTTGAAAAAAAGAAATCCTTAATGTAGTGACATCCTCAAAAGTTCGATCTCCAGCTGGGTCTAACACTTTTTGTCAACATATAGGTTAAAAAAGGTATTGTACCCGAACTTGTGGAAGTGTCACTAAATCGGGCAGGAGTACACTATACCGCCTAGCTCAAGAACGCCCTAAAGAACGCCCTTTGTCGACGTATTAGCTTATGAAACGTACAAAAAATGTATTTTCAGAGCCCGGAAAAAAATGTGAAAAAATTTGAAAGAAATGTTCACCGAAAATTTAACTTCTTGCCTTAGGGGACTAAGGTGGTTTTACTTAAAAGGGTACATGGATAGTCAAAAAGTGATGGTTAAGTGGTATTCTTCAAATGTTTTGTTGTTAATTTACTCATCCTACGGTTTCATTTAATGAAAAAATTCACTAAAAACTTTTATAGAAACCAAGAAGTCTAACTTTTCAAGAATGGCAGGATGAAGTGCTTCAGACGGAATTGGGCAAGTTCAAGCCGGTCAACATCTTTAACGTGGATGAGATAGGACTCTTTTGGCAACTGCTTCCGAATAAGACTTCGGTGTTCAAAGGTCTGTGTTTTAAAGTTTCAACGTCTTTTCCATGTCTTTGTAACTTGTTTTAAGGTGAGAAGTGCACAGGTGGCAAGAAGAGCAAAGAGCGTGTTACTGTTCTTGTTGGCGCATATATGTCGGGGACAGAAAAACTAAGGTTTGAATAAAATTGCATTGTTGACTTTACGTGCTTAGGTAGAAGGCGCTGCTGTCGAAGTTGTGGAAGGGCCAGACAATGGGATGAACGATCTTCTTGACGCTTTGGCTGAACTGGAGCTGCGCGGTGGAATCAACAAAGAAGCGGCTATGATGGACTTTGTCGGTGTGGACTCGGGAGTGATAACAGGTTTGTTCTTGTGATTTTGTTCCTTCCTAATGCTTCCCCATTGCAGATCGTGCACTCACTCTGGAGGAAACCATGGCCAACGTCTCAGCACTGGAGGAGGAAGTCAGGGACTTCGGTGATGAGACTATGGACGAGGAAGTGGTGGAGTCGGGCGTCACTCAACAAGAAGCCCAGTCCGCCTTGAATATAGTTCGCCGCTTTGTGGAGATGAACTTCGATGATCCCGCTATTTTGAAAGCCAGCGATACATTGGATGAAGCTTTTCACCAAGATCGCAAAAAGAATCAGAAGCAGAACAAACTTACAGATTTCTTTGCTACTGTTTAAATTCTCATTTGTTTAATTTGTCATATATCCAGACACCCTCGATAACCCGTCACCGAGGGGTGACGGGTTATCCAGGTTCGACTGTACTAAAAATTAAAAAAAATAATAACACAACAATTTATTTTTGTGGGTGTCATGACAATTGACAAACTTCTTTTGTAACAAGGCGTCATCCATCTAGTTTCCAAACATCGGACATCATCAACGAATCTACATTTTAAATTCGCGCCTTTGCCAATGTACTGGCGCATAAAGTCACGCGATAATTCAAAAGCGCTATTTACACTTTTCCTTGTTGTTTTTGGTTGACTAATACTTGTTCAAACAACAGTTTTTGTTTTTATTTGCCGGTCTGGAGTTCTTTGCAAACTTGGTATTGCATGCACTAAAATTAAAAGACCAAAAAATACTGCCTTTGCACAAACAACAGTGATTGATCAAACAGCAAAAAATGTTTCATCTGGCTCCGGTGGGCCTGCCGCCAAGAAAGTCAAAGTCGTTTGACCCAAGGTTATGCACTACTATTGAGAGAAATGTTATGCTGGCTGTTCTTGACATCACTGAGACTGCTTTGAAACAGAAGATTGTCTACAATTGGTCTCATCCGGACACTAAAGCACTAGTCAAAAGTAATTTTTGTGGAATTTTTGTTTTATGAATTTGACAAAAATGTATTTGTTTTAGGCTTGGATGTGTTTCTATCTCACGGGTTGGATTTTTGAATAACTGAGGGCACTAAGCATCTATTCTTTTATTTTTTTTCGAAACATGAATTTTTTGAAAAATGCAGCAGATTTAGTTTTTAAAGGGGCATGCTCGTCGCCGATGGGAATATTTTGAAAGGCGGGTACCAGGTCAATTCAAAAAAGAATTATTTTTAAATGCAAATCGGTTGAGTTATGTCTTGTGATAAGTAATGAAAACTACTCCCAATGATTAATAGAATCGGTGGCTCCGTAAAAGCCTAAGTGCACCCCGCCCCTCGAAAGTTTTTTGTACTTTTAAATAAAAGTACCCATTTCCAGCTGAAAATTTTTATTCTGAGGCACCCTAGTAGGCGAAAATTCCTCAGCAATCTGAATCATAAAGCAGAATTTGAAAAAAATACTTAGTCGCTGAGATATGACCTAAAGTTGGAGTGTCAATATTTTAAAAAATGACCATTTAACTTTACTCCAACTTAAGGTCATATCTCAGCGACTAAGTATTTTTTTTAATTCTGCTATATAATTCGGATTGCTGTGGAATTTTCGCCTATTGGGTGCCTCAGAATAAAATTTTTCTCCTGAAAATGGGTACTTTTATTTAACAGTACAAAAAAATTTTTGAGGGGGGGATGCACTTGGGATACTGTCCGGTGGCTCACTGGTAAATAGAGATGATGACGGGACGGGACAATTCCGTCCCGTCCCGTTAATTTTAGAGAATCGTCCCGTCCCGGAATCCCGCCCGGAAATTTTTTGGCACCTGTCCCGTCCCGGTGTCCCGTCCCGAAATTTTTAAATTTGAATTCTGACCCGTCCCGAAAAGGTCAAGCCATCATCTCTACTGGTATAGCTGCGGCAGACTGTGGAGTTCTGTCGTCGGTTCAATTCCGAGTGGAAGCATTGTTTTTCCTTGAATTTTTCTTAAAACGCGACATAATAATTCTCGTTTGAATTGCACTGGTACCCACCTTTCCAAATATTCCCATCGGCAGCGAGCATGGCCAAAATTTTAAAAAAGAAGCGAAAGTTTTTGGTGTGTCATATATAGCAGAGATCCCGTATTTTTGTTTAAAATCAGAATATTTTCCTCAATTATTAGAAATCAAATAACTTTTTACTGGATATCAGATTTTCATTTTGTTTTTTATTTATATTTTTATATGAAAAATTCTGAAAAATCGACTTTTGTTAAAAAAAATAAGGTTTAGCTCTTTTTCGGCTTTTGAAAATAAAACGTTTTTAAGAAATCAGATCCTATTTGAGACCAGTCTTAAAGCAATAAAATATGCGCATACTAAAAATTTACCAAAAAAGGGTTTTGTGTAAGCAAGCCCATTTAGAACATATCACTCGTCTGAGCTCGTAAGCAGAGCGGTGTTTATTATTTTTCAGTGAATAAGCAAAAACATTTTTTTTTTAATTCAGTAATAGAAATTAAAATTTCCTGCAACATTTTAATGATAGACAATTCTCAAAAGGCAAAGATTTTTCGAAAAAAATGTCAGAAATTTAAAAAAAAGGCTGCTTTTGTTTGTTAAGGCTCAAAAATTTAAATTTTTCTAGGCTAAACAACACTGACAAATGTTACTGGTGCTTCGTTCGAGAATTCCTGCCTGCCTCAGAGCAACAAGATCTTCGTCGGCACTGGAACTGTTCAATGGCTCGACAATTGTCGGTGGCTTGGCTGAAAGACTCGCTAAACAGGTTGGCTTGGTTTCGATTGCCGTCTGATTGAATTTTAGAAAAAAAAGTTTTTTTCAGGTGCACTCTTCACTTCCAGCTTCTTTCTTTTGCAAAATGTGATGTTAAATTACGGGCAAAGTGGTATGGCAAGGGTGCATGCATCAGGGACAGGAATATTATGCTGAGGATTTGCGATTCTGTTGAGAGACTTAGTATTGTTGAATTCCAGATTGAAGTAGATTTTTTATTTTTACACTATAGTTCTCGTTAGACAGGGTGCTTTAAGTTTTTTGAAAATTCTTTGAAGGACATTCTCGCATCGTAAAAATGGGGGTGAGTATTAGAAAGCAGTGAGTAATTGGAAAGGGGCGAGTTATTTTTTAAGGTGGTGGCGCCAACTTTTTTACCAAAGCAGATGTTACCCAAATTTTATTTCACGCGACTCGTTTTTGAACCACTAGCCCCTCATCTCCCTTCCCCCACCCCATTTAACGTAAAAAATATATGTCCCCCTCCCTCAAAATCTAACGTTTTTAAGAAGTGTTAAAGACAGTCATGACGCAGAGAGCGAGCTATTAGAAAAACTACGATAAATAGAATTGTTAGATTAAAAAAATTAGAGCCGTAAATTTAGCAAAATCAGGATTTTATCAGAATTTCACTTTTTGTCACTTTTTTATGAGCCGAGAATCGAGATCACGAAATGGGATACCTTCTGTTCTTCTAAAAATGATTTTGTTATGAGGTAGAAGCTCAGAAATAATATTTTAAATGATAGTTCAGGAACAGTGTTATTCCGGAGCCAGCGCCGCCCCGGCAAAAAGCAGCGCCGTGCCGGCGATCGGCGCCGATGCTGGGGCCAATGAAAAATTTTAGTCGGCGCTGGCACCGGCGCTGAATATTCTTGGCCCGGCGCTGGCCCGATGCTCTTTTTGAACAGCTATGGCTTCGGCGCTGTTTCCGAAACTGTCCAATATTTAAAAAAAACAATTTTTCTTAATTTAAGCGAAAGTATTTGGATTTTCATACTGCATTTTCTTGCAATTTTTTGCTTTCTTCAATTATATATATCAATTAATTTTAATTTTCTAGTTAACTTTTTTATAAAAAATAACCAGGGCATCATATGCTATGAATAGAAAAAATTGATTTACGCAACTTTTTTACAAAGCAAATTACCATATTCACTTTTAAAGTTCTTACCGGCACTACTGGAGAATCCGTTCCCATTTTTCGCCTTGGTCCCCCCCTGTTGTTTTTTGATAAAATAAATGAAACAGCAAACACAAAATCTTAAAAACTTCGGGAAAAAAATGTTTGGAGACTAATATTTTTTGAAACTATTTTTTTCAAACACTAAAAATCAACAGGGGGTTCAGGCAAAAAATGGGAACGGATTCTCCAGTAGCACCGTTCCTACCTTCTAATATATACTAACCCTCTAATAACTTTTACTTCTATGGACTCATTTCTCAGACCAGAGGAAATATTTTTATTAAAATTACGATTCATTTTTTACTTTTTGGTTGGTCACCCAAAAATTTAAAAATTGAGGTAAATATTTTGAGATTTTTTAAGGTTTGAAAAATATCTCCTCGTGGTAGTTAATAGAGTGAATAGGAAAATAAAAAGCATTAAACTGTAGAGAAATATACTGTCAATACAAATACATTTTTTTGTAAAATTTTCAGCAAAAACAAAAGTCTCAACCCAGCGCCGGCGCTGGTGCCGGCGCTGGGTCCTTTTTCAAAAGAGGTCGGCGCTGGCGCCGGAACAACACTTTTCAGGAACTCTGTTTTTTTCCTTTTACCTAGGACCCAATTCTTCTCCGAAAATCATTCATGTCACATCCAGTGATGGGTCCGAGCCCAATTTTCGCCCCCGCCCCACACCCCGGGCCTTCAAAAATTTTCGCCCGCGCCCCGCCGCACGCCCAGGGGTGTTTCCAAAAAATCGCCCCGCACCGGCTGCCGCCCCGGGGCGGGGCGCCCCAAACATTTTTGTGGTATAATATACCTAACTTCGTATTTTATGGATGACTAATCCCGGGGCGGGGCGGGGCGGCCTTGGGGCGGGGCGGACCCATCACTGGTCACATCCCCTTCTCATGACTATCACAATTGTAAGTGCAAATGTTTTTGGTATCGTGAACCCCCTTACATTTGCACTAACAATTGTGATAGAGCCACCAGCCTTTTACTGTAAAAAATACAATAGAAAGCCCGAATAAAAAATATTAATTTTTGTCCACAAAAGAAAATCCCTTTTTCATTGAAGCACTCTGTAGACGCTCTCTTTTTTGCAGAAACCTTATGTGTTTCGAACAGAAGAAGTGCCGATCGCTTTACCCACAACTCTTGCAAATCAAAGTCAAGTTACAGAGTTAGTGGTTTCTAGTCCATTAGATGTACATAGTGTTGATCAACAATGTCAAAACTCTTTTGTTTCCGCTTCCTACAATGCTGGCCTTAGTGGTGGGTTACTTTTTGAGCAATATTATGTGCCATGTGACCGAAAAGTTCCCGGACAAAGTTTAAAGCCAATTTTTAAAGAAAGAACATCAAGAAAGAACATCAAAGAACATAAATGCATTTTTTTGCTATCATCAGAAAGCCCTTGTTCTCCTCTCTTGAATAGTGTATCGATTGTCATTTTATGTCAATAAATTCCATGCTTTAGAATGTCCGATCTGAGAGCATTGTGCGACTTTGGGAAGAAGGGAAGCAAAGTGAGATCGTGATATGAATCAAAGCAAACAGTTTGGATGCCATCAAGCGATTTGGTGAAACAGCTGCTCTGTCTTCATCACTGTTTCACGAAATTGCTTGATGGCATCCGAAACTGTTTGCTTTGGAACATTCATATCACGAGCGATCTCACTTTGCTTCTTCCCTTCTTCCCAAAGTCGCACAATGCCTGCTCTCAGACCGGACATTCTAAAGCATGGAATTTATTGACATAAAACGACAAGCGATACACTATTCAAGAGAGGAGAACAAGGGCCTTCTGATGATACCAAAAAAATGCATTTATGTTCTTATTTTACTGAAAAAATTGGCTTTAAACTTTGTCCGGGAACTTTTCGGTCACATGGTACTTATTTTTTTATCAATTTTTTTGATGTGCCTGCATTGCTTAGCATGCTGTTTCCAAAGCTCTGAATGTCCGGTTTCGTTTGATACAAAAAACATTTTATTGAGATTTGGCGCTGATATATGCTCATTTAAAGCAAACATGACATTTTTAAAATGAGCAAAATTTAAGTTTTTTGGGTTGAGTTTATAACAGAAATATTTTCAAAGAGCCATATCTCGACACTTTTGCATTCAAAAAAATTCTATGAAATGGGTTTTGTAGCTCTTAATTTGCTCTACAAGTGCTAAGACATTTTTAGTTACTTCTCTAAAAAAAGTCTTTTGAATATAGTCGGTGCTCGATCTAACGTACCTCCTGGTGACCGATCTTAGAGATACTTCATTTTGAGCTTTTATCAAATCATGCTTCCACTGCATTTACATTTCTAGAGGAGTGAAAAAAAAATGCCAAGGAACCCATTTTTCATTGGACTCCTTATTTTATAAATTATTACAGGTAACTCCTTTTCTCAACTAGCCGCAAGCTCGTATACAGGTGTGACGACGCAAGATTTGCCGGCTGTGAATCTACCCTCTTCTGCACATGAGCCTTTTCTGTCTACTGCCAAAGATCGGGACTATATTCTTGACGAGATGGTTAGGAATCATCGCAAGAAAATGAATGGATACATGCAGGCAGACGATGTAAAACAATTTATATCATTAAATTTAAGAGCTATATTCATTGGTTTAAAGGAGCCGTTCAATTTGAGTCAATCTGACAACCTGACAAACTACAGCGAAAATGAAATACCAGCCAACAATATGCATATTACAGAAATAAGGCGAGATGCGGAGGACCTGTTTGGAGAAACTGAATTAAATGCAGATACTACCACCTTTACTGCTGATCCTAATCCACAGGTTAGTATTGGCGGTGTATTTCAAGGTGGCAAACTTTTTCCAAAAGATGGTATTTTTCAATTTTTTTCCAAAAAGGTGGCATGGTGACAAAAAGGTGTGTGGGGGAGGCTCACCGATTTTTTCACTGTATTTTTTTTTAATTTTTGCATGTTGACTACAATAATCACAGTAATTTTGTTAACCAAAAATCGGTGACCGCACCCCTCAAGCACATAAGGTCCAAATACCTGAGGAAATAAATTTGTTTTGCCGAAAAGTCTAAAATCGAAGTATTTTGTTATAGTAGGATGTGCAAGAAGTTCTAGTGTTAGATTAAAAATACTTTTAGATACATGCATCTCAATCAGAAAGTTCTTTTAAAAGCTCTGATGTAATGGATGAACAATTGGTGAGTGCAAGTGGACACAGTTTGAGCGATATCGAAGAAGGTCAGATAGTCTATGGAGAAGTGAGGTAATTCGCTTTTCGATATTTACACACAGTTTCGACTTTCGGGCTAAATTAACCTTGACCCCCTTCACTCAATTAACCTTGGGGTACCAAGGCATTTTTTTTTACACTTTTAAATACCAATAATTATTTTGCGTAAAAATGATTAAAAAGACTGAAAAACAACTTATTTTACACTTTTTTGTGCAAAAAGTTATTGGTATTGACAAATGTAGAAAATTTTTTTGCCTTGGTTCCCCAAGCTGAATTGAGTGAAGGGGGTCAAGGTTACGTGCTCCCAAAAGTGTTTATTTTCAAATTTCAGCCCAAATTCTGGCGAAATTGTGCAATTAGCTATGGATGTATTCAGAGAAAATGTTGAGCGATTTCAGCGCATGTTTTCAGTGTATACAGGACATAGGTTTATTTAGTGTCATTTTAAAAGATGTAATTACGATAATAAGGACATTGCAGCTCGGGTCAACCAATTCAGCGAAACTTGCTTTTAACAGGTACAGAGATATTTTGAAGAAAAAATTCTACTTTTGACCGAACATTAATTTGCAAACATAGCTTAAAGGGCCGTATTAGGGAGTGAAAAGGGGAAAAAAGGCAAAACTGTCAACATACCTCTGTTCATTGAGCTCATTTAATTAAAACTACAATATGTGGCCTAGGCTCTACACGTTAGCTAATTTATTTCACACCAATGATAACTAATCAAAAACCGTGTTTTTGGGTTTTTACATTATATATCGAACAATTCTCGTCGCGGGCTGACTCGGTGTGTCAAAACAGATTAAATCCTGATTTGGCGACGTCCGCGAGCTTTCTCTTTTTAATAGATCTTCGATTTTCATGAAAACCGGGGAAGAAATTAGTGATGGTAAAAAAAGTTTCAAGAACGTTGAAATCGGAATCGGCAAAATTTTGGCGTTAAAAATGCCTAACGTAAGCCGCCTGCGAAAAAAGCTGTAGCCAAAAGATTTTTTGTTGTTGTATCGCCTTGTATAAATGGTGAATACGAACAAACTGTCTTTACTGTGATGTCGATTCGGCGCAAAATTTCATACTTGTAATCATAGCAGACAAGACAATAATAAAAGTTTAACAATGTATTGATATTGATATTTAGACCAGAGATTTCCTGATATCAGAAAATCTGATATGATAGCGAAATGATATGATACGCCCTATCATATCATTCGGCATCATATCATATCACCATCATATCAGACGAAAATTCCGGGACGCATATCATATCACTATCATATCAGACAGAAATTTCGGGCACCCATATCATATCACTATCATATCAGGTAAAAATTTCGGGACCCATATTATATCACTATCATATCAGATTCCCGCAATTTCCCGTGCTCCATTTTCTCTCCTTCTTCAAACCAATTACACCCTCTTTTTACGGACGCCGAAATTATGGAAGCCACTACTGAAGAGCCAGTAACAACAAGAGGGCAGTGGAAGGGCAAAGGAAAAACCGTGATTCTCTCTCTCTTTCGGGCACCCATATCATATCAATATCATATCAGACGAAAATTCCCGGCACCCATATCATATCACTATCATATCAGGCGAAAATTTCGGGCACCCATATCATATCACTATCATATCAGACGAAAATTCGGGGAGTCATATCATATCATCTGGGCATCATATTACACGACATCATATCACTATCATATCAGACGAAAATTTTTGGCGCTCATATCATATCACTATCATATCAGATGCTAAAAATCGATATCAGGAAATCTCTGATTTAGACCAGTTTGTGTACTTCTTATCTACCGGTGTGCCAACTACTGAAATCGAAGAGATCAAACCATCATCGTTCATTGAAGCTAGTGAACTGCCTACTTTTAACGACTCATTTTTCGACCACAAAGTCAAGTATACAACCCATGTGGTGTTGAGTTTGCGGGAAATCGACTATTTAACCGTGAGTTCAATTTTATAAACAAATCGACCCTAGTATAGAATACCCCCCCAAACTTTTGCCTTCTAAGCCTAAGTAAAGAGCACCCCAGAAAAAGTGCGTAAAACACTTATTAGTCACAACTTCCATACGCTGGCCTACCCCTAAGCCTAAGGGCTAAGCCTAAACTTGTTGTTCCAAAGGGTAGTTACAACGATTTTTAGAAGGTCTGATTGGGGGGATATTCTATACTAGCACCGAAAAATCATATGAGAAATTTTTAATATTAGATGGGCATCGACAACCAATTTTTGAGCTTTCATCTCAAAAAAAGAAGGGTTCTGGCCAGCAACTTGGAGCATCAAAACAAGACCTACGGATTCGAGACTGGCAGCAAATTGTTGGGTAAAGTGGTGGCGCAAGCCCTAGGACAAGCCATTGTGTCTGGTAAAACTGAGGAGAGCAACAAAAGGCCAGTTATACTCAAGAACTCAACGCAACCACTGATTTTGAAAAAGTTTGCAAGACAGGAACTGGGCACAGTAAGTGCTTTAGATATGTTTTAGGGTATGTTCTAAAAAAATTCTATTATTAGGCGGATGTTGAAATTTTTCACTACGCACTGATATATTGGCAGCAAAATGTGCAGCAGAAGAAAAAACAGGAAAAAGATGAGTTGGAGGGCTATCTGTACGTAAGAAGTGTGAATACAAAGTCTTGGATGAATAAATGTTCGGAGTGGAAGCACAGCTACTTTATTCTCAAGTAAATTTTAGGTATTATAAATATTGATGACAGAGAGGCTCGAAGATTTGCCCAAAGAAATAGATTTTTTCCTAAAGAAACGCTCAAAAACCAAGTCTGATAATCAAATGGCGTTAAGCACTGGATAAAATTGGGCAGGAGTAAAATGCGCTAATTATAGTTGTGCCAATTCAGATTGTGCCAAACGAAATCGTGCCAAATACAAATTTTGTCACTGCGAATCATGCTAAACTTTAGGTGTTAGAATAATAAATTTTGCATTAATATTAGAATACAAGGGACCAGAGGCACCTATCGGCGCCTCTATAGTAAAGTACAGTTATTTGTATAGTACAGTTATTTCGAAATTTCAATGAGGGGTTATGACTTCATTCATAAAAATAGGTATATCCCCTATTAGAACTCATTTTTTCGCCTGTTCTTTTTTTAAACGAAAGCTGACATTCTGGGGAACACGATGGTATTAGCGACAAAAGTGATTTCGCTATCTACGACCCGTTCTGGCCTTCGAAGTGAAAAAGCGTTAACCACCCACCCACCCACACATGCCAAATACTATATAAGATTTGGCGCTACTAGTTAATCGCCACCCCCCAAGAATCTTGCCATCTCAAAATAGTTGTAAATACCCTTTGTCACAACAAGTTTAGGCGTAGCCTTTAGTCCCAGGGGTAGGTCAGCGTATGGAAGTTGTGACTAATAAGTGTTTTACGCACTTTTTTGGGGTCTACAACACAAATTGGTGTACTTTTTACTTAAGTTTAAACAGCTAAAATTGTTGGTGGTTGGGGGCGGTTTTGTATGTAATCGCTATTGGGGTCGAACATTTGCAACTGCACAATCTAAAAGTGGCATAATTCAAAATTCCTACCCATAAAATGACCCTTTTTCTTTAAAACAGTCGAAATGTTTTTTTTGAAAATGTATTTTTTCTGAAAACTTTTTATATAATCCCAGTTACCGTGAAACCACTAATAATAGACCCGGGTCTATTATTAGAGGTTTTACGGTATATAATCTTTTGGTCAGAAAAATATGTAGAGCGAATCATCCACGGCGATCAATATTTGGCGATCAATACAATATGAGTTTTATGATAAAATCCGATTCGCTTTGATCTAAGAATGACAAAACTACACAAACTCGCTGAATAAACTGATTAATTTTTAACTAGGTCATTTCTAAGCCCATTTTTGTAAATTTCAGAGGATTTATGCTCTACCAATTCTCTGATTCTTCATGTAAATTTGCGGAAAAGTCTTACAACATGAGGTAAAAGATAATCCGAAAGTCATATTTCTATGCAATTTTTTCAATTTAAGAGAGACCATAGAACAAGTTTTTGAAGCAGATCTGAAGAATGAGGAGAAATACGCTTTTGAGCTGACCCTCATGGCTGATGACCTCAATAAGAGCTTGCAGTTCAGTTGTACAAGTCAAGAAGAAATGAGCAAGTGGATCAACAGCATATCTCTGGCTCTATCTGTCTCGGTTTGTTCAGCATTTTCAGTTCGCACGGATCAAATAAAACTATCTCGCCTAAATATCAGGTCTTGCCGAAAATTCGCACCGTTTTTTTTTAAAGAAATGCTGTTGGCATTGTATTTTTTCCGTAAATTTTTTAACAAATTTTTAAAAGTTGACTTCTCATTTTGTAGATGAGAATCTTGAAAATCAAAAATCAATTTTTAAAAAATTGTTGAAAAATCTATGGGAAAAACACAATGCCACAATCTTTTGAAAAAAACTATAAACACCGTTTTAGGATGGATCGCCTATACCAGTAGCTTGCACACTTGTGGCCACTGCAAGCCATGTTGTGTTCGCCCAGGAAGGTGCCAACTGTTTAGTAGATGGATTCATCCGACCTTTAGGCATGCTTCCTCTAGCAGAAACCAAGCAGGTGTACTCTGTGGTCACTGAACGACACAATGCTCTGGTCGTCCACAGGCTGGATGGCACTTGTGACTGGATATTTCTCAGGGATGAAGGTACGGTGTGATTTTGGATCAAAAAGTTGTGGCTATATGGCATCACCTCATCACTTATTTCAACTTTCATCCGAAAATTTATTTTAGGTGAACTAAAAAGACTAGTGACCAGCCTGTCAGACCACTGGAAAGTGCAAGTGGGCGATTGCAGTACAGATGAAAAGCCGGAGTTCAATGACATTTTCATGCAGTGCTTGAAAATGCCTGATTTGTGGGGTCCTAAGCAATGAAATTAGTTGGTTTTACCTAGGTTGTGTGCATTTCTAGGTTGTGCTGTATGTATATGTAAAAACTTTCAGTCTTTTGTATAAAATTGTTTTTGCTATGTTTCTAAAAATTGAAAGTGTAGTTTGGGTTGAGTTTCACTTGTTTTTGTCTTTAAACCCAAATTTTAATCTCTAATTATTAGAGTTGGTCTTCAAACCCAAATTTTAATCTCTAATTATTATTAGAGCAACTAAAAGCAACAAAGTCTTAAATTATTAACAAGCTCCTGTATTTCTCCAGCAAATTTTATATACCGTAAAACCTCTAATAATAGACCCGGGTCTATTATTAGAGGTCTCAACTCCCCAAGTCATTTGTGGCATTGTGTTTTTAGCTATGAAAAATCTCACATTTTTAAGCCCACCACCACCCAAAATGTAGCTAAGAAACAGGGCTATTTTTGAGTGGTCGTGTGCATAAAAATGTTGGATTTTTCATAGCTAAAAACACAACGCCGCAAATGACTTGGGGAGTTATGACCTCTAATAATAGACCCGCGTCTATTATCAGAGGTTTACGGTAAGTATTTTTCTTGATTCTCTGTAATTTTTTTATTATTTTTTTCTTCTCACTAGCGAGTAGTATTAGATCTTAGCTCTCTAGTGACCTATCAAACTCTATTGAATGATTTAGAACTGTAAAGCTTATTTACAAAAGTTTAAATTACAACAAAAAATTGAAGAAAAATGCTTATACAGAGTGGTCCAAAAAAACCTGCAAAATTTTAAAAAATTTGTGCAGGTAGCTCCTTGCCCTTGGGTTTTAATTAATTGACAATTCAGACACATGCACTACATTTATTCTGCTTTATCCCAACAACGACTGAAAATGCAACAACAAAGTATAACTGATTATTCAAACTGTCTTCCTTGAGCATCGATGCAGGCCTGAATTCGTCCTGGAAAATCACACGCATTACCTAAAAAGCACGAATAACAACAATCAACGAGCAAACAACCCACAAACAAACAGTAAAAAAGCGAAAAACGGCCAAAAGTGACATTTTAGACTGACAATTGTCACTTTTAAACACTTGTCAAAATAAAATTCACGCAAGATTTGCCTAAAACAAAAATTGCAGGTTTTTTTGGGACACCCTGTATAAATAATAATATTTTCGGTGAATTCAGAGTTTGTTGCTGCGAATTAATTTGAGCCACATGAAATTTTTGAAAGGTAGAACAGATATTGATTTAATGTAAATTCCCCCTTGAATTTGTTTTTACCCCCGCAAATTAAAAATTTTGCACAAAATATGTAAATCCACCCCCCCCCGCCTCAAATTTAAATTTCACCCGTCGAATTCAAACTTTTTATTACTCAAATTTATTTTTTGCTATCGCATTGACCGCAAAATGTGAGATTTTGCAAAACCGTTCAAAAATCGAGGTAAAAAGTAGTCGCACCCCAGGCGGAAGCGAACTTTTTGGGGTGACGCACATGTTTAAATAGGTTCGACTGTAAATTTAAAGAAAATTCCACCACCAAATTTTTTTCGCTTATTTTGTCTATAAATCTGCTGAATTCGAATTTTTATTGAACATGTGATAATGCTAATGGTTTGGGGCTATACCACATATATTTTTGTTAGGTGTTCATTGATGTGTATATAGTTAAGTGCCTGGCAATAAAGTGTCTTGCAATCCACCTATCCTTCATTGGCGCTGTTCACTGAGCATGTCTAATATATTTGAGACACACGATTTGGTTTTTTGGCTGAATGTTGAATATTTTTCAGAGTTACATTATTACTGGTTTTCCAGTCTGTGTATGGTTGCGTTGACGAGGCTTTTGACACAATTTGGCAAGATGTTTGCCAACCGAAGAATCAACGTAGCCGTCTGCACAGTCAACAACTGGGCCCTCGATTTCACTGGCAACTCCAACAGAATACTCAAGAGTAAGCCAAATGAGTTGCAAAAAAGTATATACCATATTTCCTTCAATACAACGGCCTCCTAAATTCAAAAAATGCGTTTATGGCATTGTGTTTTGACCCATTTTTTAAAAACTTCTCTCAGGCAAGTTACCTTTTGTAACTCATATCACTGGCTAAAATTTAAGGGGTAACTCTGCTTAGAGCTACAGTCAAACCTCGGTTGTCCGACACTCCGGTTATCCGGCACCTTAAATATACTTCATTTGGCTGAGATTGGCTTATTCTCTGTCAACTGACATTCCAATTATCTGGCACCTCGTTTATCCGGCACCCTGAGGCCGGTCCCCAGGGGTGCCGGATAACCGAGGTTTGACTATATCATCAAAAACAGGTCAAAAACACAATGCCAAGAACACGATTTTGAATCAAAGCGAGGCCATTCTATTAGAGGAAATACAGTATTGTGTCCATTTTGGGATCTTCCCCGGAAAAAAATAGTCTGCTGAGTTTTTTAGGTTGCTTTTGGGAATTTGTCGAAAAATGATTGCGCATTTCTGAGCAATATAATTTTGAGTGATTCAGCCTGCCGAGAAGCCTATGCCAAAGGTGCTCGAATTAGATTGGGACCTGAGCTAGAGATACCCAGTTATGGTTGTGAGGATCACTTCTTTGAGATTGGCACAGAGATTCACAGTTGGAAAGTGCTGAGATCAATCACTGAAGAGTCCAAAAAGGTAATTTTTTGACATGCGAAAAAAAAACATGAACAATAAGAAACACTAAAATCCCCAGCCAGAAGCTAATATTAACAGCTTTTACGTAGAAACCAGTATTTTAGTTGCAAGACATGTTGATCATCACAGGAATGCCGATTCGGTACAGAGGAGTGCTCTACAACTGCATGGTGGCTGTTGCTAACAACCGCATAATATTTATTTATCCCAAAAGTGTGTTGTGCAACGATGACATCTATCGTGAGTCCAGATGGTTTGTGCCTTGGCAACGCAAGAACCAGGTGGTTGAGTTCTTCATACCTCCTCAGTTTGGGTTTGAACAGGTAAGGAGCAGACATACTCACTTTTTTAACTGAAATCACTAGTTTTGACAAAAAAGTGCACAGTTTTTTTTGTTTTAGTCAAAAAGGCGAAAATATGCCCAGTTTTTCGAAAATGTGCCCAGTTTTTCGAAAATGTGCCCAGTTTTTGTGAAAATTCTCTAGATTAAAGACTGAGTCTGCATATTTTGGCAACCGTGTGATAGAAAATCTATTAGTTGAATACGCTTAGGGCATGATAAATATAACAAGATATATCGAGAAGTGGGCACTTTTTCGCCGAAACTGGGCACTTTTCTGTTTTGTCCTGTTCTAATTATCATCATTTTGCAGACCTCAACCACGTTTGGAAGTGGCATTATCGAGTCTACGGACTGTGTCAAGATCGGATTTGAGATGTGTGAAGAGCTTTGGACTGCTAAGTCGTGAGTGTATTGCATATTTCGCGGCTAAAACTTTTTTCTTTTGCCGCTTTTTGTAGTCCATTTAATTCGTTGTGTAAAGGCGTTTCCACATTTTTTGAATTCGCGCCTTTTTGAACTTTCTTTATTTCTGCATTTTTATGCATGTTTTTTTTATCATTTTTTCAATTCAGGCCAAGCTTCAAGCAAGGCTAGGCCAGTCACGTCAGAACGGGCTCAAACGTGTGTTCCAAACAGCAAAAAACCCTAAATAAAAAAGGCGCCTATTTAAAAAGTGCTACGCACTAAGTTTCTCAAATAATTGGTTCAGATAATTGAAGCCGAACCTGAATTTTGCTTGTAGAGTGAACTATTTATGGGATAAAATCAGGGCAGATTTGTCCTTATTTTGGGACCCCAAATCTTATTTTTTTTCAAAATTTTACGTTGAAATCTTATTTTCGGTGGTCAAAAGAGCAATAAGCACTGGATAAAATGCCATTTTCCCCAAAATACCCTAAATATCCTTATTTTCAAAATTTTGATTTGGGAGCCCTGGATAAAATTATGGATTTTAAAAATATGGTAAAAACTTGATCAAAATCGTCCGCCTGGACTTTTCTTCCTCCAATACCCTAATTTCGTCAGCTAAGCTGTTGATAACCTTTCAAATGCATTCAACCATTTATTTTTGTTCAGACCAAGTGCCGAGTTGGCCCTGCAAGGTGTGGATATCCTGTGCAACTCAAGTGGCAGTCACCATACTCTCGGCAAATCTTGTCTCAGAATCAACCAGCTGGTGCTCGGCACTACCTCCAAGGTTATTGCTTTATCAAGCTTAAACTCTAATCCGGCTGTTGCAGTTGGGCGGTGTGTACCTGTACAGCAACCATCGAGGGTGTGATGGAGGCAGAGTCTACTACGATGGCATGTCCTCAATTGCTCAAAACGAACAGTTGTATGCCCAAATCAACCAGTTCGACATTGAGGAGACTGTGGGTGATTTTTGCAGTTTGATATTGTAAAAACTCTCAAGCTACCCCAGTTGGTTCTAACTGGATCTAATTTTAACTTCCGTATATTCTCTAATTAAAGTTTAGGGACTCATATACCGTATTTCCGCTAATTAACGCCGGTTAATATTTAAATCTGCCCGCTAATCTCTGAAAAATGCCCGCCATTTTTTTTTCGAAAAATCAGCGGGCATTTTTCTAAAAATTAGAAATACCACCTACAAGAAAAACTGACGCCTAACGGCGCCATACAATAACGGTGAGACTGACTGAAGAGTAACTTCGAGTTCGTAAAATTCAAATATTTCAAAAAGGCGGCAATTCAAACGCTTTTTTCCGAATATTTTGCGTAATTTTCGAAGGTAAATAAAATTTGACGTAAAATTTTTCGGAGTTCCGATTTATCTCCCGATTTTAAAGTGCGAAATATCGTCGCTAGTATTAGACATTCAATACTCAAAAGATAGAGAAAGAGTTCTAGTATGGGGCCCTGAAAAAGTTAGAACAAATGATAAGACATGTCGTGGGTAACGATTGAAAAGAAAAAAAACAAAACGTGACGGTCACCAAAAAAATCACTCCATCGTAATACTAAGTAGAGATGGCACTGTTGACCTATCCGGGGCCATTTTTCCCTTTGGTCCCCCCTTTGGTTTTTTTTGAAAATTTTGATGTGAAATATTTCCAAAATGTCTCCAGGGTTAGGCCTAGGCTCAATTTGTGTTCACAATGTTCACAAATTTCACATCAAAATTTTCAAAAAAAAAAACCAAAGGGGGGACCAAAGGGAAAAATGGCCCCGGATAGGTCAATAGGGCCGTAGAGATTAACGCCCCCTGATTCAAAATCGTGTTTTTCGGCATTGTATTTTTGACCCACTTTTTGATCACTTCTCTCAGGTAAGTTACCAACCCTTTTATAGCTCATCTCACTAGCTACAAAATAGGTGGTAACTTGCCTGAGAGAAGTGATCAAATAGTAGATCAATAACACGATGCCAAGAACACGATTATGAATCAGGGGGGGGTGCGTTAATTAGAGGAAATACGGTATTGCAACCCCCTAAATGAAAAATGGCCTTTAATGGGCATTTATCATTTTTTATATGAGGGATACTAAAACCACAAAAAGCACAAAATCAAACAGCTCTGCGGAACGAAAGATACCTTGCCAGCTTTTTACATAGCTTATTTGGCTCATAGCTCATTTTGACAAAATTGTATATCTTACACGGGAAAGGCACGACCACCCCGTGGCCTATTGAACAACGTTATATACCAAAAAGATAGCGCTGACCGAAATTTCGATCGCGGGCCAGTAACAAGCTCGGTCAGCGCTATCTTTTGGTATATAACGTTCTTCAATAGGCCATGGGGTGGTCGTGCCTTTCCCGTGTAAGAAGTGAAATCAAAGCAAATTGTCAAAAATTTCGCGTAGCTCTACACCTTATGCGTAGCGTTACACTGCCCTTTTAAATTTACGTGAAATTGCAGTATTAAGCTTTAAACCAACAGGAGGGACCAAGGCAAAAAAACATCCCTATTGTACACTAGGGCCGAGCTGTGCCCAAAAGCAGTTTCCTGGCATGCAAGCCACCGATGTGAAAACAACAAATTTGTATTTCAAAATAATTCTTTTTTGAATTCCCCTTGTATTCGCCTTCTAAATATTCTTATTGGCGACGGGCATGCCTCTTTAACTGTGAAATCTTAGTCAAAGTATAGGAGGGATAGGGCTTCTATTAGAGTCAACAGGGTATTATAATTATATGGTAGATTCAAAAAGACCAGGGCTGCTTTCTGGGGCTTACTTTGGTTAGCTGTCCGAAAAATTCATTGAAAATATATTTGCAGTGTGTGGCGACTAGCCTGCTGGACCTTCAGCACTCAACCAACTACCGAGGCAAAATCACGAGTATATGTCAGGAGGTGGAGTTAACTAACTTTTTTTCAAGTATTTTTACTTTATACCGTAAGCTTTTCAGTCAGGCCACACCGGCGACATCCCCATCGTCAAGATGGAGGCCAACCTGCTGGATCAGCTGTCTCCTCTAACCACCCCCACCTCACTTCCAATCTCCACCATCCAGAGATCCAATGTGGATGAGCTGTGCCATGGACCACCAGTGAGCTGAACTTTTTGATTAGTTGCAATGTTTTTTATGATTGTCGACAGTTTCCAGGCTTATTTATGGCACTACCTGAGGCGCAGCAAAGCGGTAAGCTCCACATGTTTTATTTGAAAAATGAAAAAGCAGATTTACTAATGTTTTTGATCTCCTCAAGCTCAGCGAGAAAAATTTCGATAATGAAAGACGCAAAAAAATTGCCTTAGACCTAGGGGAGATTTACTGAAAACTGAAATTTAGCATTTTTTTGCGGAAAAGTATCGACGGCCACCTCATAACAGGTTGAAGCATTGTTTGGCGGCTAGAACGTTGGAAAAATGGTTTGAGCTGGGCAAAATATTGTACTCCTGTCCCAATAGTTCAGTTAACTTGCCAAATATCGTTTTCACTAAATCTACCCTAGCCGCTTATGTGAGAAAACTCACACTACTTTTGGTGGAGTTTTTATAATTTTTAAAAATTTTCTGACAATTTGAAAAATATCTGACATTTTTAATTCTGTTTAATTTGACCAAGTCTCATAGGCTGAAAAAACCAAGCCTGAGCAAAATTTATTGAATTGTAAACCCTTTTCAACAAATTTCGAAACCCCCATTCAGAGTGGATACTTCCTGCCCTTGTCGGGCGGCCAGGACAGCTCTTCTGTGGCCTTGATGGTGCGTTTGATGTGCGAGAAGGTGTGCCAAGCTGTTAGGGACAATCCAGGTCAGCCCCCATTCTTATTCTCAATACTTAGCTGAACCAAGAATTGCAGACCTAGACGATCCAGCCTACTACTTCCAGGGCAAAAAAGTGGGCACAGATGCTGCTGAATTATGCTCTAAGATACTTTTCACTT
Organism: Ditylenchus weischeri; assembly: GCA_029231635.1. Classification (NCBI taxonomy): domain Eukaryota; kingdom Metazoa; phylum Nematoda; class Chromadorea; order Rhabditida; family Anguinidae; genus Ditylenchus; species Ditylenchus weischeri. The sequence goes on along the minus strand of JAMRYI010000562.1, from coordinate 76,881 downwards.
GCTATATGGGTTCTGAAAATTCTTCAGAAATGACCAAAAATGCGGCTAAAATGTTGGCTAAAGACATATCTTCCAATCATACCAGGTTCGCTAAAAATCTCCGAGCAAGAAAAGTATGGCAGTTGTTTCAGTGTGTTGATAGACGTGGCAGTTAGCGCATTTCTGAGCATCTTCAACACTGCTTTTTTTTTTGTGCCGTCATTTTTGGTAGGTTGTTAAGTGGTTAACCAATCGGGCTTATCAAAATATAGACGAAAATAGAGTGAATTTTGTGCCAAAAAAGAAATGTGAATCTTAAAAAGATGACCTTTGGCAAAAAGCTTGGACTGACAGAGCTCAGGAGGACTAGTGTTAGGTCGAGATGAGTCTTGATCGAGAATTCTCGGTTTTTCTTTTCAAAAATCGCAGGTTTTAAGAAAACGGGTATCAGCTTTGGTCAACCAAGAGTCAAATTTTCGTAAAAAAAATCAAAAGTCGTTTTTATATAGAAAAGTTTCGGAAAATTTCATGGTGTAGGTACTTTTTTAAATTCGCGCCTTTTGTAATTTTATTAATTTTTGGCTGTTCGGTACATCTTTTTTTAAGATGTAGTTTAGGTGAAGTCCTAGGCATAGTAGCCATACATATGGTCCACACGGCAAAAAACTCGAGTTAAAAAAGGCACCAATTCAAAAAAGTGGACAAAGGGGCCACGACCCAAATGCCATCAGCCGGTTCTTTTTTCTTTCTTTCTTGACTATTAAAATTTCTCAGAATTAAAGTTCTTGATAACAATTATGATTGCAAAAAATTGTTTTTCAGTCCTCAGACAACCGTGAAACCATGGCCCTTCAGAATGTGCAGGCTAGAATCCGCATGGTGCTTGCCTACTTATTCGCCCAAGGATCTCTGATCTATTACAAGAGGGCAGGAGGTTTGCTGGTACTAGGCAGTAGCAATGTGGACGAAAGGTTGGTTACTTGGTTAAACTAAAAAACAATGTGGCGCATTGCAGTTTGGTGGGCTATGTCACTAAATACGACTGTTCTTCGGCAGATATCAACCCCATTGGCTCAATCAGCAAGAAAGACTTGAGAGAGTTTTTACACTACGTTTATGACAACCACAACTTCCCCAATCTCAAAGAGTCAGTTTGTTTAGCAGTAACTCTAACTGTGATTTTTAGGGGTACCAAAAAAAATTGTGTTTACTGAACCTGGTTTTTTGATAACATACAGGGTGAAAATATATTTGGGACAGAAAAAAGTACAGGGTGGCCAAATTTTTTCTAGTCATTGAATTTAAGTCATAACTTTTTTTCATTTTTAATATTTCGACAAGATATTTTTTTATTTCAAACTTAAGATGTTGGGAACTCGATTGATTCCAAAAACTGTGTATTTCTGTCGCTATTTTTACTGTCCAAAACGTGTTTAATTGAAAAGTTACTTTTTGTTCACCCATGGCTTACGCAGCTCTAGAAAAGTAAAAGAGTAACTGAGTCGAATGGTGAAAGTGGGCAAAAGTGTGGGTAGGTGAGAAAAGAATAAAGGCAGCTGAGGTGCTCATTTTTTTAAGGCGAGTCCTCATTCAACTTGCCATTCGACGAACTTTGCCTTTTTCTAGAGCTGCGTAAACCATGGGTGAACAAAAAGTAACTTTTCAATTAAACACGTTTTGGACAGTGAAAATAGCGACAGAAATACACAGTTTTGGAATCAATCGAGTTCCCAATATCTTAGGTTTGAAATAAAAAAAAGGACGAGTATTTTTTCTGCCTTCTGCTGGTCCAAAAGTGCCTTCTTTTTGGCTCAAAAGTGCCTTCTTCTTGAGTTTTGAAGAAAAAAGCTGAAAAGTGCCGTCTTTTGGTTGAAAAGTGCCTTCTTACATGTTTAAGTGCATTCTTTTTATTTCTTTTTTCTTTCTTTCTTCTTTAGGACCAGAAGAAGGCACTTTTCAACCAAAAGATATAATTTATTTCACTTGTTGGCTGAAACGTCGATTTTGTTTGGAATTTCACCTGTCCGCGGAAGCCCTTTACAAAATTTTCCAAAAATAGTGCAGTTTTATTGGATACCCTGTATAATCGTAATGGCCTTTTTGTATTTGTTGGATTGAATTAGGAATTTAGAGTGCTGAATGCCATTCCAACCGCTGAACTCAGACCACTAACAGCTGGCGAAGTGACTCAGACTGATGAGGTGAAACCTTAATCCCTCCCGTGAATTCCAAAAATATCTTTGTGACATAGTGTTTTTGAGATATTTTCTGTCGGTAACACCATGCCATGTTACATACCAAAATGTAGATTCGAGTCCGAGGTATATAACATGTCTGAGAATAACATGTCTCATATTGTCTTTGAATCAGAAGATATCTTCTAAAAAAGAAAATATGTTATTGACCCCCAGCATAGTGGTTGACCCCCAGGGGTCTCCAAGGTTTCAAAAAGTCATCTTTTTGTGGATATTTTAAAAATCTGATTTACACAACCCACCCCACTTTCGAGTACATGATGGCAAAACAGATTTTTGAAAAAGTTCGCAAAAAAATGTGTTTTGTCAAAGTTGAGGGTTTTTGAGATTAAAGTTGGGGATTGACCATCAACTACCCTCAACTTTGACAAAACACATGTTTTTCGGAATTAAAAAAAAATCTGTTTTTGCTATCATGCAGAGCACGGAAAGTTGATTGGGGTTGTATAAATCAAATTTTCAAAATAATCACCAAAAAGATGACTTTTAAAAAAGTTGACCCTACTTATAGCCATTTTGTTTAAAAAAAAGTAACCGTCTAGAAAACCGAAAAAATTGGCGGTAATTTATTTTACAAAAAAGTTTTGTTTAGTCAGAAATAGGCCTGACCTACGATGAATTGTCAGTGATGGGTCGTTTGCGAAGGCCAGGCAACTGCGACCCCTATTCCATGTTCATTGAGCTATTGTCCGTTTGGTACCCGGAATACACCTACGAACAGGTGGGTCACACAACACTAACAATATTACGGCACTCAAAAAATTCAGGTTTTTGAGAAAGTAGAAATATTTTTCCGACGCTACGCTGCCAACAGGCATAAGGCTACCGTCTCAACTCCAGGTTTGAATAGACAAATTATACATCGGTAAAATTTCAATTGGTTCAGCCTATCACGCCAACACCTACAGCAATGATGACCACAGAAACGATCACAGACCATTCCTGTACCCTGACTTTGAATTTCAATTCAATGAAATAAGAGAGACAATCAAGCAGTTGAAGGCTAGAGATGAACAAACTAACAGCAGTTCTTAGAACAAAATATTAGATTTACGCACTGATTGCGGCACAAATTATGTGAAATTCACGATGTAAATTATGACCTTTGTACAAATAAATTAAAAATTTTAGTCATGTGTTTGTGAATTATTTCAGCTCGGCGCTTTTCGTCTACAATTCTCAATGATTTACAAAAGTTAATTTCCTGGTTACGTGTTTTCCCAAGTATCTGCTATAAAAAGTTACCGATTGGGACAAGAAGGAGCCTACAGAGGGCGGCGCCGAATTGATCAACAATTTATTAAGGTTACAGGTTCGAATCATGGTAGTGACAAACATTATTTTTTTCAAAACTAAAGTAGTTTTTAAAGAACCAGAAAGCCTCGGGGTGGGTAGAAATAAAATCGAGAGAAAAAAAAACTGGGTCGATCTTGAGATTTTTGTGTGCCTGTGGTAGACAAGAAGGTCACGCGACATTTGCGCCCGCGACATTTGCGCCCGCGACATTTGCGCTTCGACACTTGCGCCCCAAAAATTAAGTACGGGTTTCGGTCTCAATTAATTTCATAAAAATTTGTTCTTCATTCAAGGCTCCACAGCAACCTAAGAATAAAAACTGGTCTGTTGCTGGCTTAAAATTGCAAAATAGTTTCAATTTGAACTTAAACGAGTAAACCGACAGACAAAATATACAATTTAAACAAAATTTAATCTTTTTCTATCACAACATTTTATTTTGTTCTTTGGTTGACACATGAGAATTTCGATAGATGATGCTGGACCGCTAACAGGAAATTGACCTTTTCCACCGGATTATAACGCTCTACCAGAAGCTTGATGTTTTCCTCTCGTTTGATACCAATCGGTCTGCGAGTGTGACGCAAAGGCTCTGCTGGGTTAACCGAGTTTCTATAAAGTGACTAGATAAAATATAAAATTTAATGATCTATCTACCGGACAACGATTTGTCTAGTTTTTCTTCTTCCTCTTGCATTCGAATTATGAACTGGCTTAGCGGCATGTTTGACTTTGGAAAGCGCTTGTTGAACCCATAATGCCAACCTTCTATCGCGTTGTTTGTCTTTGGCATCCCATCGACCGCTGATTGTTGCTGATTCGATTGCTTGACGGGAAAGAGACCTTCACGATTTATTCCACCTACACTTCGTCGGATATACGTCTTTTCAAAAAATTTCAAGTAGACTTAAAAGCAAAAGTAACAATACTAAATTTAGTAGTTACTTCCCAAATTTTCCATACATTTCAACTCTGCAAAGTATTCTAGTTCCCCTTATTTTGCTGTGACTTCATCAAAACCAATTTCCACATCAACTACTGAAAGAAAAGCTAACGCTGGCAAACATCGTAGAAGCGGCTTCACATCATTAACTGAATAGACTTCTATCAGGCCTTTCAGCTGGACATTGGCGAAAGCATTTTTGCACAAATGGAATAGACAGGATAGCACTAGAACATCACCGAAAACCATTGCTAGTGCTTTGATTGTGGCACTTCAAAATCTGAAAATCGATCGACTAAAGTATTTCAAAAAAATGGTTCACCAGCCATGACTGAATTAGGTTTTAGTACTCCGACATATTTCAATGCAGTAAACATCCGCACATACGTCTCGCAGCATTTGTCAAGCAGAAGGCAGTATGCAGCTGGCAACGTTGTTTCATCCTTGAAGACATTGATTGTGTAGAGCTGGTAGAAATGATTCCGTTAAAAAAATCCCATTAATTACCTAATCAAGATTGCGTTTCATTAGACTCAGTCCTCTTTGCGAGAGAAAGATGTATAAAAGAGGTAAGTTTGGCTGATTTTGCCTGAAAACCCAGTGAAGATATTTGTGAAGACCTTTTAAAAGTTACCTTGAATCAATAAGCAAAAACGGGGCACCTTGAACTGTATTTGTGAAAAATTCAAGCAATTCTATTTCCATTGTCGACACTGCTGGCTCCAACTGGCTCTCGCGCTCTTTGCACCATTCTTTGAAGCGCACTGTCATGTGGAATTTAAAGAAGTCTTAATTTTAATTTCTGGGGCGCAAGTGTCAAGGCGCAAATGTCGGGGCGCAAGTGTCGTGGGCACAAGTGTCGTAGTGCAAATGTCGCGGGGCGCAAATGTCGCGTGACGGACAAGAAAACGCAGTAAACACATCTGCGAAATATTTTCTTTTCTCGATATACAGACCGTCAAAGTTGCGAGGGGCGGAATTGGAGAAAGTACGGTACGTTAGAGAACGGAGTCCAATAGCCTGTTAGAAGGCAAATGCTCAAGTCTAGATTATTCTGCAAAAAACATAAAAATACAGAAAATCACATTATAAAAAGTACCAAATTAAATTTCCCCACTAAATTAATGAATTTCTCCACTAAATTTTTAAAACTACCAGATCTCGGTGTTTTCTTATCACTTTTGAAATGTTTTTAGACTATTCCAGCCCTACTTTTCTACTTTCTAATTAAATATTGAAGGGGCATGCTCACCTGTTACAAAATTTGTCCCGCCAATTCAAAAAAAAATTTCCGAATCATTGAACTTCTGTGTTTAACTTGCTTTCTAACAAAACTATACCTAAAATTAAATTCTAGGCCTTGTTTTGTTTGAAATCAGGCTGAAAAATCTGTATAGGAGTTCAGTGATTCGGAATTTTTTTTGAATTAGCGGGGACAAATTGTGAAACAGGTGAGCGTGCCCCTTTAACTGACTCGTTGTAAGTTTAAAACCATTAAGAAAAATCAGTGTTTACGAAACAACGTGCTGTTTTATAAAGGTGTATTGTTTTTAACCTTGCTTAAACCACATTCAGTCGGCTGATACTTTAGAAACACTAGAAAAGTATGTCTGCATGCAGGTACTTATACGGTTCCCCCCCCATATCGGAATTTTTTCAAAAACAGGTTTTAACCATTTCTAAGCAATTCTTACACGCTAAACCCGATAAAAACGTTGTTTACGACCACTTTCCATCAAAAATTTTGACTTTTTTAGATTTTCTACCTGCCTGCCTTCGGCAGGCAACCTACTTCAATAGGAAGCCCCTTTGGGGGTACATTGTTCGGGCCAAGGGCTGACCCTTTATATATCATGAAATATATATCATGAAGATATATATCTATATCTCTTGGTGGTAACTGTAAGAGGTGAAAAAAGAGCTGCCTGCTTGCAATGGAGAAGGGGTATAAAAATTATTAAAATTAACATTGCAAGGCTGGGGAAAATACTACATTGCTGCTACTATTGTGAAATTTTGTTCTTGTGTTAGGGCTTGGAATAATATGCAAATAATTTAACTGCCGCTGAACTTTTTATAAGCATTTTTACATTTATATAAATTTAATAAATTTCCTTGATATATTTCTTGATATATAAAGGGTCAGCCCTTGGCCCGGACCATGTACCCCCAAAGGGGCTTCCTATTGAAGTAGGTCGCCTGCCGAAGGCAGGCAGGTAGAAAATCTAAAAAAGTCAAAATTTTTGATGGAAAGTTTTCGGAAACAACGTTTTTATCGGTTTTAGCGTGTAAGAATTGCTTAGAAATGGTTAAAACCTGTTTTTGAAAAAATTCCGATATGGGGGGGGGAACCGTATAAGTACCTGCATGCATGTTCAAAAATTTTAAAAAATGATAAGAAATCATTGAGATCTGGTCGTTTTGAAAATTTAGTGGGGAAATTCATTAATTTAGCGGGTAACTTCAGTTACACACGGCTTTTCAAAACGCCCGAAAATGTTTCCTTTGGCTACATAGGCGTGTTCGCATGGCTCAGTAGGTGAAGCGTTGGATTTTGCACCAGAAAAGGGCTATTTTCCTTGAGCTCAGGATTTCGACCCCAGCCCCTGAACACGTTCAATTTTTTAATTTTTTGCAAATTTTTAATTATTATCTCATTTAACGTAAAATCAAAAAGTAGATATAGTTTATAAATGTCAGGTTTTCAACTTTTCCTATAAAAATTTGAGTACAAATAAGTCGAAAGTGCAGACTTTAGGTCAAATATAAGACAAAAGTGACATGAAACTTATTTTTGCATGAGAAAGCAGAGGTTTGCATTCTAGATAATGAGTGATACACCAAAAGAAAGCTGAGGATCTCCCCTTTCAGAAAATACAGATAACATTAGTGTTGGATACTGCGGATGCGTGCGAGACTCCAAAGCGAGATTTTGAAAATTTGCGAGTTTGCGAGATCTCGCAACTTATAATGCGAGAAAATCGCGATTTTGCGAGATTTTTTAAAAGACTGGCTATTAGTAACTGACATTTTTCGGATAACATCATAACGAGCAAATAAAACAAAAAAGTCGATAAGTGAAGATTAACTGGACAATGTATGAACGCAGCTGACTTCTTTTTGTAATGAAAGATATAACGTGCCTTAAAAGGGTTTTTCTAATTAAGAATTAGGAGTCCGAAAATAGGGGTTTTAGGGGAAAATAGGGGTATTTATAAAGCCATTTTTTTCAAATAAAAACAATGTAAGGTAGAGCTGCTATTAGCTATTATTGTTTTTAATAAAAAATCACTTCTTGCAAGATATTTAAAAAATTGAATGTTTGTTTTTTCTAATTTTTTTGGAAAAAATGCACGCTAATATCGGGAAAATTGCCCGCTAAATGCTCAAAAATGCCAGCTATTTTTTGGAAAAATGCCCACTAATTTTTTTTCCGAAAAATCAGCGGGCATTTTTCAGAAATCAGCGAACATTTCCAATTAGCGGGCGTTTTTGAGATTAGAAGGCATTTTTCAGAGATTACCGGGCAGAATTAATACTACAGAATAAATACCACCCGAAAATGTTTCTGGGCGTTTTTAAAAGCCGTGTTACAGCCTTATACAATTTAATGCTGAAACACAGTAATTTACTGCTCAAATACATAATTTTACTGCTGTACTTCCTTTCCCGTTAAATTAAATAAAAGTTTCTTAGAATTTTTGAACTAAATATTTTTAGGTCCGAGCTAAAAGGAATAATGTCGGGAAAATACCGTAACGAGGTCATTCAACTGTACAGAAATGTGAGTAACTCAGGTTAAATGAAATATACCTAACTTTTTCTTGGTTCTTTCAGCTCTACTATCTTGGCAAAGAATATCCGAATGGCTCACTCTGGTTCCACGAACGTCTAAAGAAAGCCTTTGCAAAGAACATACATGAAAAGGATGACGAAAAGATCAAAGAGTTGATAGGAAGGGGCGAGGTAACTCACACCGCAACATATTTCGGTCTAAGCCTTTGTTTTTAAGTACGTGGTCAAGGAGATCGAAGCTTTGTATGCACTCAAGAAGTATCGGGCACTGAAGAATCGCTACTACTCAGATGACCAGAAATAGTGGCAGAAAAAATTACCATGTGATGTAGAGCCAGCTGTGTGTGTCCTGCCATACTATAACGCCTTCAGATAACTTTATTTGCACATGGTATCTGTAAACTGTAATAAACTTTTATATGAGAACCGTGTTCTTAATATTTTTAGATACCTCAAGTACACAGGGTAATGCAAAAAAGTGTCTTGCTTAAATTAAAAGACAACTTCCAGAACAGAGGAAGTAGTGGTTTTTGTATAAAACTTTAAGCATGCTCAAGATGTGAAGTCTCGAATAAGGACACATCTTTGAATAAAGTGCGTTCGAAAACCCTGAATAGTGTACTAAGAATTTTTATGCGGCGGACTTTTTTGAGAAATATCAAAATCAGAAGTCATAAGTCGAAAAAAGTCAGAAAACCAGAAATCAGCTCAAGGGGCTGGTGTTCACCAATACAAAGAACTCCAACTTCGTGATCGAGTATCAGTTGTGAAAAACACTGGTATATTTAGCGCCGTTAACGCCAGCCATTGTACGCACCAAAAATTTAGTATTCTTTTTTACTTGTTTTCTCTGTCGTTCCACGTTATGTCATGTTTTTTCTATGTTGTGTTCTATGATTTTGTTTTTGTCTCTGTTGAGATCAAAGTTCTATCGGGCCATGGGGCAGATGCGCCATCTGCGCAGCGGCGCCTTCTAGGGACCAAGAAGGTCCAGAGTTACAAGTATTGTGGTGCGGCTTTAGGGTTAACTTGATTGGGCCCAGTTGACTGGTGGGGTACAGCCTAGTTTAGCCATTTCCATACCATTCTTTGATCGATTTGTAATCCGGCGCTTTATAATAGCAATTAATAGCTTTGTACTGTCCGCGATATTTTTTGATGGCTTGCGACACTCTGCCCCTCTTCAATGAACCGCAGAATTTCATGAACCACTGCGTTTTTGTGTACTGGGGCCAAGCACACTAATTGAAAATTTGAAAATTTTTATGAAAATATGAAAATGAAAATTTGAAAATGAAAATTTTCAAGCACACTAATGAAAATTTGAAAATGAAAAGTGAAAATGAAAAATGCAAAATTTTCACTTTTCAAGCACAGTAAACATTTTTCAATTTTTCAGTTTTCACTGAAAATTTTCAATTTTTCATTGTGCTCGTTTTCCTTGTTTGTGTAGTTTCATTTTGTTCGCACGTTTTTATTCTCGTATTTGGATCGTATTTGCTGCTAATCTACACTTATTTTAGGCTCGAGAATGGCTGCTAGCGAAATTTGGAAAGGGCCTCCATCCGCCATTGAAATTTGCCTCCATCGCACTGTTCCTGAGCACCCTTGCATCATTTACTGATCCTGGCCACTTGGCGGAGAGAAAATAGAAGCGATAGTCAGGGCCGGCTACTCCCATGGCGTTTATCGAATGCTGTTGATGTCGATCAACAAACTGAGACTAAATTGCAATGAATAAACAAATGAAACACAAACAAATGGGCAACAAATCGCTTACCTCATGTTCATTCGGACAAAAAGGCGAGTTTCACCAGTGTGCCATCCACCGCTCCACAGACTGCCGGCATTCCTGGGCGAGCGAGCGAAAAGAAGTTAGAGGCTATTCTACGACATGCATCTTGATTATCTGGCCACTTGATCCGATCGGAAAGCTTGACATTGATTAATGACGTGACTTCACGAATGGCTCTACGGACAGACTCTCTCTGGATGGACCTTAATCATATAAAATAAGAGCAGAGTGAATACAATGTAAGCTCCAATATATTGATGATGAATCCTACCTTGTGCATCCCCGGTTGTGTAGTTGAAGGTGTTTGAGGCATAGAAGCGAAGAGCACATAGCAGTTTCTCCTTGGCGGACAATGGATTGGAGCGGAGCGTAGAAGGCTGCAGATCAGGACCGAGTAGGTTGAGTAGGATGTCGGCTTGGCGAGGAGTCAGACGAAAGCGCATACGGAACTCATTTGGATCATCTAGCACCGGCCTTGCTCGAAAATGCGTGGACGAATAGCAACCCCTTCATCATTGGAACGTTCAATGTCGCTGTCGCTATTGCTCGTAGACATCTCCTAAACAGAAAGCACATAAAGCAGTTTACTACACTTTGCATCATGAAAACACGAAGTCTGAGCATAAAATCGTACTCAACGCATGAAAATAACCCTAGAATGAGGCTGTGAAAAATTTTGAAAATTTGAAGACAGGAAGACCGGTCTTCAAATTTTCATGAAAAAATGAAAATATTTTCACTTTTCAATTTTCAAGTTTTCAATAGTGTGCTTCAAAATGAAATTTTTTTCAGATTTTCATTTTCAATTTTCATTTTCAATTTTTCATTTTTTCAAATGTTAGTGTGCTTCAAAATTTTCAATTTTCAAATTTTCATTTTCAAATTTTCATTTTCAATTTTCAATTAGTGTGCTCGACCCCTGGTGTATGAGGCATCCGAAAAGGAGAAAATCAAAAAAGCCGAAATGATCAAAAGTGGCAAAGAGATAACGATGAATGCTTGGTACCACTAGATTCGCTAATGTCTCCTCTATATTTTAAAACAAATACCTTGTCGATACGTGGAAAATTAAAAAAAAGTTACGGGAGTTACTATGTCTAACTCGGGAGTTTATGGCCATCGTGTACTTTATTACTCGCTACAATCTTTTTTACAAACAGCATGATTTAGATACATAGAGATTTAGGAACAGACGCATGGCTTATCGATCTGCGAGCGATAGAACATAGTGCCGAGGAGCAAAACGACGAGCACAAGCCAACTGAAAAACACCTGCACTTCAGCCCAGTACTTGCTTAACTTCATTTGGCTGAGATTCTGCAAATGGCTAATTGATCTGAGATTGCTGGACATATCTGTTTTCCTGTTGCTAAGGGCTTGCGGAAGTCTTTTTCGCGGCTTGCCATTTGACTTTATGGGCACTTCACCTAAAAAATTCACGTATAAAATTATCCGGAAATTTCGAAAATACCCTTTTTTTTGTTGGCGAACGGCTCAGCCTTAATAGCAGCTGGTGGATTACGCTCGCATTCTTTTTTGGCATAGGCCTTCTTCTCAACACACTCTTCAGATTTTTCGACGCAAACAGCAGGATCTAAAAATTTATTTTCGAAAAAAGGCAAATCCATAATTAACACCAATCCTACCATTACAGGAAGGACGCACATTTATCTGGTCCCTGAAAAAGTTTTTATTAAGGCAGGGTTAAAAACGGGGCTAAAACTTACACATCATGATCCATGTCGAAATAGCGAAGACTGCAATTGGAATCCACTTTTAGAGGAAGACGAACAGCTAGCGGGTAACAATTTGGACGTTGCTAAAACGACATAATAAAACACATAGACCACACTAGAGCTAATCACTGATTTTAGTCGGCGAGAGTATCTCTTGTGACGATTCATTTTACTGCTAACGCTTGGCTCAAAAGTCAGCTTCGATCCAGCCCGTGAAAGACTGAAATCATCCAAAATGAAGATAGACGAACAAGTTAAATTTACCCAAGAGAACTCGTTTCAGATGAGTCCAACTCGCTCTGGACCGGAGAAGAGAAGATTGACTGTCCCTTCTTTTCCGATAATTTTGAGCTTTTAGAGTCACATGACGCTTGAATACTTGCAGGAAATTTCTTCATGTCGAAATATCGAAGAGAGCAGCTTGAATCGACCGCCAGGGGAAGACGAACTGTTAACGGATATTGGCGAGACCCCTTAAAAAGTCAAGTAACTAGTATAATAAATACATATTAGGTACCCCTTCGATTTCCTCTTGGAACTCATCATCATACTCTTGGTTGCCTTTCTCACTCACCAAGCTAGCTTGACTTGGAATGAAAGATAGATTGGTACGCGTCCACGTCAACCTGAAATATGTTTAATTTAAATGAAAATTGGTTTTTGGCTATCAAACACACTGAAGAGAAGACAAATCAGAAGCATCCAACACGACTTGCACTGGAGATGACTTAACACACTTCTGCTTTTCCGGGGGATCCAACTCAACTAGCACTGGGGATGACTTGTTATACTTCTGCTTCTTCACGTTCTTTTGTTGTGTTGAGCCAGTGCACTTGTCCAAAGGAGCAGGTTGTAGCAAACGAACCTGGAATTTTTGAGTAAAGATTAGTACAACACTGAGACATTAAAGCAACCAACCAATTCATCCTCATCTGCGTCAGACATTTCCACATGCTTGTTGACGCCAGCCTGGTTTTTACTGATAGACAGGCCATTGAGAGAAAACATTGGAGCTTCACTAAAAACAGCCTGATGGCATGATGAGACAAGCATATTTTAATAACCTCATCGACAATTGCTGCTTCTTTCCCCTTATCGATTTCGATGACAACAACGGCGGTTGTGACGAAGAAGGTTTGAATGGGAAAATGCGAACTTGGAAACTAATTTCAGGCAGACACCCACCATTTATTTTACTCTTTTTCGTCTGCATTGATTTCATTCTGCTGCCGCTATGCCAAATTTATCGAGAGATCACTTGACTGGGTGCCTAGGCGTTCCGTAACTTTTGCGTAAAATTATACAAAAGTTACGAAACGCCTTGTCATAACGCCAAGGATTTGAAATTCAAAATTCATTCTTAATTTTTATGCGGTCGGGTGTGTTTTCTTCTTTTTTTCTCTCTCTCAACTTATGGTGCCTTTATGCTAGGGTCAGTCAAACCTAATTCGGCGAGTCCGTGGCGATCATTTTAAAATTATATTGGAATTATATGGTCATGATATACCGTAAATTCTTTAATAAAAGGACACTCTCTTATAAACGGACATACTCTAATTGACGGACATATATGCGGAGGGGTTGAAGAATAAAAGGACACTCTTTAACAAGCGAACACTCTCTTATAAACGGACACCATAAATTTTATTGAACAAATACAACGAAAATCAATCATCAAACAACAAAATTTCATCTTAGCTAACATTTTTAAGGCTGATTTCATCTTCCTCTTGTTCTATGCCGGCTTCTTCGTAGTCGTTACGGCCATCGTGCACCTTTTGTTGAGCTCGAATATCTCGGAGGATGTTGATTCCCTTTGTGCCGATGGATCCCTCGGGTTTAAAGCAAACAATTTTCCCATCTCCTGAGCCATTTGTTGCAATTGTGAGCGCACAGGATGAAGACTAAATCCAAAGACATTATGTAAGCATAAGGAGAGAGATAAACTTACACTTGCTGCTTCAGCTTAGTTTTTGCCCAATCCATTCGTAAATGCGGCTTCTTGTGACCTTGTACTTCTTGGCTGCCGATGCGATGTTGAACTTGTTCCCAGATTCTGGCTGTCCACCATGCAGGTTGCAATTCGAAATTGACGCTCGCTTACTCATTGCAACTAAAACATCAAAATAATGCGAGAGAAAAACACGACCACTTAACACAGAAAGTTGAAACACTTGTTTGAATTCATCCCCTGACAAAAGTTTCTTTAAACGAAATTGTATTGGTTTTTGTTGAATGATGTAAATTTGTCGCTGGCGCCTTCGTCGCCGACATGTTGAAAAAGAAAAGGACACTCTCTAATAAACGGACATACTCTAATAAACACACATGTGTGCGGAGGGGTTGAAAAATAAAAGGACCTGTCCTTTTATTAAAGAATTTACGGTAACTTTATTAGTCTTTATCCACCCGCAGTTTTCCTGAACCACCCTCATTAGTCCATGTCCATTCTTAATTGTCCATATATGGTCTGAATCCACCCTTAATGGTCCAAATCTACTTTCGGTGACCCAGAACTATTCTTAATGGTCCTTTAATGTTTTCTTGGTCCATTTAGATGTCCACAACGTGAAACAGAAATTCCGCTATCAAAATCATCTAAGTTTTAGATATGTCTAATAATACCGTGATTTACACAGCATATTTAAGATCCGGGTGGTTTTGATCACTGAAAAAATATTCAGGTTGTGGACACCCAATCAACCAGGGTGACATCCGCTCAGGTCAGATAATGTTAAGTGGATATCTAAATCCTGCAAAACATGCCTGCCACATAAAGTGGAGTTTAAAATAATTATTGAACTTAGGTCTTGATAATTAAGTTAGGTCAAACAATCTGACTAACTTCGACAGCATGTCGACTTATTGTATATTGTACATTACCTGAAGTCAGTTGAGGACGCTGAAAAAAATTTGACCCGTTTTGAAAGCTATGAAGAATGAAAGAGTCAAGTCCTCCATCAGCCACAAAGCCGCGTCGCTCAGACTTTTTTTAAACACAGCATCCTATTCTATGTAGCGCATTTATTTGCGTTGTTGTAAACCCAGCATTTGTTGTTTTCGAATTGATTTCTTGAATTATTGATGTCAGGGTGTTTCTTTATATTGTCGCGCAAGTTCAATTTGAATTGCATTTTGCCGTATAGCAAAATCACCTTCAGCTTGAACTCCGCAGTGTAGGATTTAAGCTGTCTCGGTGTGGCAACTTCTCCGCTTTTGTCTTCAGATCCACTTTTGTAGTTAGCAATGACTCAAACTTACTCAAAATTACTCAAATTTTTGCCTTGTTCCCCCCCCTGTTGATTTTTCTTAAGATTTTCTGGAAATTTTCCTGAGCCTTCATTGTCCTAATCCTCAATACTTAGAGCACACTGTTTACAATTAACAATTTATTTTCATACTTAAGTTTAACAGTACAATAATACAATATTACAATGATGTAACAGAAGAATAGTTGATAGTAGCAATGACCTCAAATAAGGCACACAAGACATTTTTCTTATTCACCTTACAGTTCTGACGAAATACTGCTTCTGCGACATATGATGAAATGTGTTGAGAAGATTACGGCGATATGGAGTTCATTGCTAACTACAAAAGTGGATCTGAAGACAAAAGCGGAGAAGTTACCACACCGAGACAGCTTAAATCCTACACTGCGGAGTTCAAGTTGAAGGTGATTTTTCTATACGGCAAAATGCAATTCAAATCGAACTTGATGGCTCTTTTTCTGATCAGAGTTAGTCTACTGTGTTCGCAGTCCGGAAATTACGCGCACGTAAAATTTTTTTGTTGACTTGGCTCCTTGCCCTCTTGTTTTCGGTACCCTAGCCCGCGGAAATCTACCGAATTAGGGGTTTTTTCATTATAGCCAACATAGCAAAAAATACTTCGAAATAAAAAAAAAACTAAAAATACTAGAACATACTTCCAATTCCTCTTTAATAGTGCAACAATGAACAATAGTTAACAACAAGGAAACTTAAATGTGGAAGTGTCAAGAAAACAAATAAATTTATAATACCATTTCCCAGAACTTGAAAAAAATTAACGAAATTCAAGAAGGGGAATAATATCACTTCGAAATTCTTGACGTTTTGATTGTCTTTAACTGAATAGTAAACTGAATTTTGAAACATCGTGACTCGTACTTCGGGTTCTTTTCGGTTATCCGGGGGACCTTTTAAAATTGCTCTAAAAATGCTTTTTTTTCTTTTTTTTTTTTTGATTAGCATAATTTTACATTTTTTGTCTGTTTGCAAAAAAAAATATGTATTACAGTGAGTCTGTGCATTTCTAGCCGCTATGAACTTTAAATCAAAAAAGCATTTTTAGAGCAATTTTAAAAGGTCCCCCGGATAACCGAAAAGAACCGTACTTCGTAATGCTAAATTTCAGCCGTCGTACTTCGTACAAAAAGTTGTTTGTTTTTGATTTTCAAAAATTATTTTTCAGTTATTCAGGTAAAAATTTTAAGTTCGTACATCGTACCTTGTACCAAAAACATTTTTGCTCGTTTTCACTATTTTTTTATAGAATATACAGGGTGTTTCAAGAAATTCGCACACTTTTAAACTGCCATAATTTTTTGTTCTGACGCGAATTGGAAATTCTGTAAACGCAGATCGTCTCAGTTTTTGATGACAATTTTTTTGGTATATTTGGTTTGAGAAAAAATTTCCGGCCAAAATTTCCGAAATTTGCCTTGGTACCCCCTGTGGTCTGAAAAATGTGAAAATGTGAAAATTCGAAAAATCGGTGTTTTGTACCAATTCACACTATTTAAACACATTTTTAGGGTAAATCAAAGAGATCCAAATAATTTCAACTCGATCATAACTTTATTTCACTTCGCTATTGGTACGCTACAAAAGTGATCAATTCCCGTAACTTTGCTCAACACTCCTTCCTTCCACTTCAAGGCATCTTTCCAGGCGGCGCGAAATTGACGGCGAACGACGCTTGGACTTCCTTGGCTGGCATAAACAACAACACAAAAAGCTTTTTCCTGCGGACTGAAGTGCATCTGAACCGATTTTTCGAATTTTCACATTTTCACATTTTTCAGACCACAGGGGGTACCAAGGCAAATTTCGGAAATTTTGGCCGGAAATTTTTTCTCAAACCAAATATACCAAAAAAATGGTCATCAAAAACTGAGACGATCTGCGTTTACAGAATTTCCAATTCGCGTCAGAACAAAAAATTATGGCAGTTTAAAAGTGTGCGAATTTCTTGAAACACTCTGTACAATTTTTCGTTCATTTCAGAATAAAGATCTTCTCATAAAACGAAATTTCACTCAGTACAAAATTATAAGTTAATTTATAAATACTTGTATTTTAACGCTGTTCGTACTCCTACCTCTAGAATTTCTTCTCGAACTTCGTACACGTAGTACGAGATCCAAACACTGGTTATGACTTCTGAGAAGATTTCACGTACAATAGCATATTTTTTGATTTGACTAAATATTATTTTCAGGCTATCCTTGGGTTACCTAGCTGACCAGGACTTAAAGGGTAGAATAATACACTTGGTGAACGCACAAACGTGAAGTAGTAAAATAAGGAAACAAAGCTAACAAAATTAGTTTAAAAAAACATTTCAGTTCACTCCCCGGTCAATTCACTCCCCGTATCAATTCACTCCGTGATCAATTCACTCCCGTATCAATTCACTCCCCATATCAGTTCACTCCTCACTCTCTAAAACAAATTTTATCCCTCTAATTCTTAAATTCATTCTTTTCTTTCTTTCTATCTTCTTAATTCCTTCCTAGTTCTTAAATATCATAACAAACATTTTATTTTGTGTGGTATACATATTAACATACATTCAACAGACAAGTAATGGAATTGCGGAAAATTGTAAACTAGAGATCTTCCATTTGATAATTGTGCGCAATGCCTGTTAGAAATTCAGCGGTGCTTCGCTCTCCATAATCTTCGACGACAGTCAAGATGCGCTGGTCAGATTTCTGATACCTCATTCTCTTTCCTTTTGCCTGTTTTCCCTGTAGCCATTTCAGGTAGAGTTGGTCGCGGCCCTGCTGAACTTGGCCAAGACAATCGATAAAGCTCCAAATCCCCGGATGGCAAACATCAAGCTCCATCTGAATTCGATGATTTGCGTCTTCAGCATAGTTGTTGGTGCGATGCTTCCTATCCAGAGTTCTTTCATAGACGTTCCACAGCGAATGAGCAATTATTGGCGGCACAAACATTCCCTGATTTGTGACAATTTCTAACAGAAGTAAGTAAAATGAAATAAAGAAGAACACCTACCAACATAGTACTTCTTAACCGGCTCAAGTTCTGCTGGTGTGGAATTCCAAAGCTCATCAAAAACAATATCATCTGGCTTGACAAAAGCCATTGCAGTGATCATTCCTACAAAAAAAAATTAAAAAAGAAGATAATTTTTTCTCAGAACTTTTTGCCCAGTTGTCGGTGTGCCAGAATTGTGGAAACTAGGAAGATTTTGCAGGTTTGGAAGGAGAAGTATGATTTTGCAAAAGGATATGTTTTATTAAAAAATCATAACTTCTAAGCAAAAAATCATAAGTTTCGATCCTAACTTCTGAAAGTAGGAATAAAAGACTAGAACTGTGGAATTCTAGCTCTTCATTCTTGTAGAAAGATGTGTATGTGTGTGATTTGTGTGTATGGCAAGTTGCCGAAGCTTCACAGAAAAATTTTATTTAGACAAAGCAAAAAATATATATTTTTACAGCAAAAATTACGCTTTTATAGTCGAGAAATTAGGCGGAGCAGAAGCATAAGAAAAACGAGATAAGATCAAACAAACAACAAAAAAAGAGAAAAAAGCAAAAAAAAAAATTTTTGATCTTTTCCACTGCTTCTCTGAATTGTCCTCGACAAAAACGGCATGTCGACTGTTATTTTATGGTATTGCACGACTAATGGATGGTCTGTTCAAATTAATAGAAATAAAGGATCACCTGGTTTCAGGTCTATAAGACTGGGATAGTTTGTTGCAAAACTATCAATCAATAACCATAAAACAGTGCCAAACCTGGTACCCTAGTAACCTGGTACCCTAGTTTATTAGTTTAACTAGTTTCTCGGTGACGCAAACAAACCGTAACTTACGTAGTAAGCAATTGCACAAATCCGTACGGTAAACCAGACCGACAGCAAACCAGATGAAACCACCGCACAAAAGTCCTACAATTAATCATTTGACTCAAATTGAAAAACACTCGTTTGTATGCCCAAAAACGGTTTTTAACAACAAATTTCGGTCATTACATGAGTTCAGATAATAGCGATAAAACAACAATTAATGCTATGTCATTAACTGATCATGATTATGTGATTGGTCGTATACCCACCGATCACTTGAAACGTGTGCGCATGTTCTCCAATAGCAGTTTGCCTTTAATGAGACGCTTCCAATTCGTCCAAACTCTCTGAATATCAAAAATTGATCTTCATTTAACTCATACTAGCCGAAAAGTGTTAATACCTCCTCAGCCTTCTGAAAATCAAAATTAAATATTGCTTCTTAGATTAAGCGAACAAACCTTTGCATCTTTTTCGGCCTTTTGTTGCGTATATTCAGTCCATGCATCGTGCAATGTCACTGCATCTTTATCCAGGACCACGCAGCCTTCTATTCTAAAAATAACAATTTTTAGGCCAATCTTTAACTTAATAATGTGTTAGCTACTCCTTTATTCCAATAATTCTATAGCTTGATTCACTGAAAAATTTAAACGGCTTCCACTTACAAGGGATGATTGCCACCACCACTGAATTCCCATCCAATGACTGCCGGAGCTGCTTCCAAACCTAAAAAGTCCGGAGTAAAAGCCTTGAAAGCGAGTAATCAGACAAACTCTACCCAATCTGCGAGCGATCGACTGGATCCCCGGAAGACGCAGGTGCAAACAGTCTCTAGGCACCATACACTTTTGGTAAATATAGATGTTGCCATGCTCATTTCTAGGGATTTTGCCCTAAAATTTATAACATTGAAAAACCACATGCACACCTAAAACCTCACATTTTCATCAACTTCAACAGGAATGTACTGTGTCGTCTGAATATTGTACCCAAATAAAGATTTTTTTGAAAAGGTCGCAAACTGCTAATACCTGCCAGTAACCATAAAGCTTCAAGCTAAGTGGAACTCGTTTCTCCTTAGGGACTTTCATCTGAGGCCTAGCTTTGACTACTTTATACGGTAGTTCGCCTTTCTAAATAAACTGCTTTAATATCTAACACACAGCTATTTTTGTGAAAAAAAACCTTGACTGTTCTAGCCAAACGGATCCAATTCATTTCGCCTTGGAGGTGATGAACTGCAAAAGTGTCATCAGAATAAGAACAAAACAAAAGATAAAGAGTACCGGCACTTCTCGGAAGGATTTTGTGACCACGAATCTCGCCTAGTCTTTCCGTGTCCTCAGGGTAGATAGCCTCAAACCTCAAAAAAGATGTTGTCAGGAACATTTTAAAGAGAGGTAATAAGTCTACTTACTTTAACAAATCCTTTTTGAGTGCATACAATGGATGGTTCTTAAACTCGGAGACAACAGATGGCATCGGGAGGCTTCGCAAGTGCTCTCTGATTTGAGCATCCTCTATTCGGTCACGTCTTTCATCCGACCTTAGGATCTGCAAAGGCCAAAACTAGTTAAATCCAACAAAATCAACTGCATAAAGCCAACATTAGATCTGAACGTTTTGTCCAACCACTGCTGATCAACACGAAGCTTGCGGAATTTGGAAGACAGAAACTCGGATGCGTACTTGGCGGTTAAGTCACGAGCGCCCATCTCTGGAATTCAAATTGCATTGCAGTGAAGTTAAACTACGATAAAATGAATCCTTTGTGCCAATTTTATCCGGTATAAAAAGCAGATTACTATGCAGAGTGCGCTGTTATTAATGCATTACTTGAACAGCTTGAGTGGATTCCTGTTTTGCCGGGGTCATTAGCTCCTCATCTGTTATAAACTCCAAAGAAAATATTACGCTCCACTTTTTAAAAATATTGCAATGATTACAACACATTCTACATGTCATGTCTGAATTCACTCAATGCCCCAACCTAGTCATCGGTAGGCCTTCTTCATCGATATAGAAGCATCATAATAAAACCTACCACTGTCCACTCCAACCACATACAACATCGGCTGGGCACATGCTTTTTCGATTTCCGTCGGTTTGTCAACTATTCTAAAGAAGGGATCAACACCTGGAACAAAAATGTATATTCGATAGCCTTATCTGGAACATATAGCAACTACTTACAAATCCATCTTCTTTGAATATCATCGTAGTATTCTACCCAGTAATTTCTAGTCTCAGACATTTTTGACTGCGAAACAGCAGACTTTCTGGCAGGAGTCTTTTGAACACTTCTCTTTCTCACAGATCTTTTTGGCTCAGAAATGCTTTCATCAGACGAAGCTCCACTACTCTCATATTCATCAGAATATCCGTGCTGCTTTTTCTTGACCGCTTTGTTTAAAGACTTTCTTGCTGGCGCTTTCTTTGATGGTGATGATTCTTCCTTTGAACTAACATTTTGACCTGATTTTCTTCCTTTGTTCGAAGCTGAATTTGCACTACCACTAGCCTTTGTTTTTGATTCTGCCTAAGCTTTATGTTTTTAAGCTTCAATATTACGCCACAATGGGCTCAAATAAAAGAACTTGAAAAAATTTATCGTGTAACAAATTGGTAAAAATACCTTTTTAAAAATTCATATCGGAAAATATATTTACCTTGGGCAATGGATTAAATGACACACACAGCCGCACAGTAAGCTTGAAAACGCAATGACAAAGTGCAAAAAATATCTAAAAAAGAGTAGGTCAGTACTTTTTTACCGTGCCCCAGAAAACGCAAAACACACCACTGCAAGCTCCTTGTCAGATGTGAATCTAAGTTTATAATGCTTATTTAAACCGACAAAAATGCAGAAATAGCCTTCCTACCCCCTGGACATAAGCAATACTTTCAAATGATTGATATACGCAGCAGAATTCGCCATCGTCTTCATGTCAGGCTTTGACTTGGTGACCAAGTTGAATGCCGATCGAAATATGTGCACTGCTTGCTCCATCAACTCCGGACCCAGAACAGAAACTTCGGGTGGCAAGATTTCGCTAAGCATACCCACCAATTCCGACTGACCTTCCACTACTGTTTTTGCCATGAATCGCAAATGCGCGATGTAGCAGAGAAAGTGAACCTAACAAGACCAAAGAACGCACAGGAACATAGAAAAAAATCAGAAAAAACCTACTTTGTGACAGTCCTCCACAAATTCCCGTCTTTTACGAGCAATTTCCAGCCGAACCATCTTCTCCCATTTGGCATCATCTTCATTCTTTCTGACTTCCACGAGTGTCTGCGGCTTCTTCAAGTGAATTTCAATAGTGTCCTCATCTGCGACTGCTTTGTTAATAGGTTCCATTTCTTCCCAATCATCATTTTCTTCTTCGTCATCTTCACTGCCGGAAGAAAACTTATTGGGCTTAGAAGGTAGGGCTAGACGGCCGGCAATTTTCGTTGAACTCTGAAAAAAGTAATGGGTTAGTGATATACCACTGAAGCTTGGGCCCAAATCATCTTTAGTCGGGCATATGGTTGATGGCCAAAACGAAAATACCAAGTAAAGACGTTTGTAAGAAAAAATCGGAAGCAATTAGGAGAATTAAGAAGAAGACTTTTTTGAGTCTAGGGTATTCTTTAAATAAAAAATTTGTGACACATGCAACAATTTATATCTTAGTTAATTAATACATTTACATGTGCCCAATCTAAGGCCGGCAATTTCAGTTGAGCTTTACTTTTTAAAACAGGCTAAAAAATTGAAGAAACAACGTAAGAAACACGCCTTTGAAGTGGAAGGCAAATAAGGCGCAACATCTTTGTTCAGGAGAAATTGAGCATCATCCATGAATCCATTGTTCTTGTCCACCAATTTCTTCTCGAAGGCAGCCCAATTAATCTTGGTGTCCTCAATGTCTTCCATTTTCTGAAAAAAAGCAATGGATTTAGCAATCAGCTTGAGAGCCAGAAAGCATTGCAAAAACCACTCACCGCTGCCTGTTTACCACGATTGATTTTGGTGGAAGAAGCCAATGCAGCCGTTTTTTTCTTAGCGGAAGCCCTGGTGCTAGACTTTTGTGCTGGAGCCACTTTGCGTTTCTTTTTTGGTACAAATTCGTCACTTTCTGAGTCACTGAAGTCTTCTTCCATTGAGATGTTGTCTTCGGGGGACAGCTCCATGGAGAAGTTCTCATCGTTGGATCCCTCACTTGAAATGGCGTTATCTTCCTCTTCATTATATTCATCACCCTTAAAAATAGTTGAGTATCATGGTATGACTGCAAAGACAAAGGAAAAGTAAACTGACAACCTTGGAATGGTCGGACTCGGAATAGTTGGACTCTGACTTGACGACCACCTTCTTAGCTTTTTTCTGAGCTTTCTTTGCTGGTGCCTTTCTCTTGGAGCTGTGCACTTCTTTGTTCGTCTTTGGGATTGGTAGCTTGGACAGCACACTGGAAAAAGAAAGTTGATTTGAAATAGACATGAAAGAAAGAACCTGAGTCTTGTTGAGCGCCTCAGACCGACTTTTTCCTCTTTGATTGAATCCATTGGAATTGTTAAAGCGAAATCGAAAGCAGAAAACTAAACTATAGGGTTAATTTTTCTGTAATTTATGCAGTTCTCTTTTACAAGAAATTTTTTTGACTTGTCATTAAACAGCTCCAATTTAGAAAAAAAAATTATAGGGAACACTCATCGGCCAGCGACAGCTTGGGACAATTCAAATTGAGACAATTCAAATTGAGACAAATTCAAATTGAGACAATTGAGATTGAGACAATTCAAATTGAGACAAAATCAAATTGAGACAATCCAAATTGAGACAAAATCAAATTGAGACAATTCAAATTCCGACAAATCGAATTGCGACTGGTTATGACTATAACTAGGGCTGGGTGATAGGAATACTTTTGAGAAGATTATCACCTGTAATTATCTTTATCCTAACTATTACTATACTGTCACCTTTCGAAAGATTATTCTGAACGTGCAGTTAACAGTTTCTCTCATCTAAAGGGTCTAAAGTGTCTTGAGTTGGTTTTAACTAAAGTTGACTTACTTATTTCTTTTCAGATCAAAATACAGGGTTTCTCAAAAGTATTGGGTATTTTTCGAAATTCACGCAAATTTTTTCACGCAATTTGAATTGTCTCAATTTGATTTTGTCGCAATTTGAATTGTCTCAATTTGATTTTGTCTCAATTTGAATTGTCTCAATTTGATTTTGTCTCAATTTGAATTTTCTCAATTTGAATTGTCTCAATTTGAATTTGTCGCAATTCAAATTGTCTCAATTTGAATTGTCTCAATTTGAATTGTCCCAAGCTGTCGCTGGCCCACTCATCAAAATGAACAACATGTGCATCAAATTGATGCCATAAATATATTTTCGAGTCTTGTTTTGAAAAAAATGTCAATGGAATTCGAGATCATCTTCTGTACAATTGCAGCCCAGTCTTTGACGAGGTAGACCCTGAGTGCAGCGATTGTCTTGTGCGGTTTAGAGCAGGCTTCTGATCAGAGGTAAAACCAAACAAAATAGACTAGTTTTTTGTTAAGTTGTACGAGTTTAGGCATGGTGCGTGAAAATAAAAATGCAAATTTGCTATGGCATTCTGCTTGCGCAATATTTGAATTTTTCGCGTTTTTGCTTCAAAATTTTTGGGGTTTTCTTGTAAATTATGGCATTACCAATGATTTATCATAAGTTTTTTATTATACCAAATTTTCAGTAGCTCAAAATTTGAGCCTCAAACAGCTAAATTGAACGATATCCCACCCAGACAAAAACAACTAAAGAATGAATTTTATTTTGATCTTTGCGACAACAAGATGTGTGCCTTTGTTTCGCTGACTTTACCACATAATTGAAAACAACAAGGTTTTTTTTGCATCACTGCATCACTTATGACACATACAAATCAAATTGCATTGCAACAATTATTTTTAAAAATCTACACCTTTGAACGGCGCTAAAATCTCAGTTCTTTTCGGACATTTCAACTTCACTCAAAAATCAATTTTTTATTGTTTCTATATACGGCATGTCTCAGCAAACAAAACTATGGTCAAATTTATATATAATTTTTGTATTGGGTTGTTCGATAATTATCCAGCGTTTTTTTATTTCCTACAAAACTTTATTTTTTGTAACTTTTCTTTTAAGTATGTGATCTTTTGCAACTATAAAAGAAGAATAGAAATATATCCTTTGTATGTCTGGTATTTTTTATTTGTGACGTTTTTTGTTGTTATAGAGGAATGCGCATCGACGATCACGACAACCTTGTGACCGGGGATGAAAAATGGATCCGCTACACAAATCGGAAGCGAGGCAAGTCATGCGTGATCCCTGGCGAGTCACCAGCAAGCATTGCGAAAGATGTTCACTGCAAAAAAGTGATGTGGTCAGTCTGGTGGGATAAAGAAGGCATAATACACTGGGAGATTCTTTCAAACGGCTGGTGCTACTGGTGGTGCGACAATGGTGAAGAACAAAAATGGCAGGTTCCGCCGAAGATGGAACGGAAGACAGAAGAATCAATACAATCTCAACGGCGACGTCTACAAGGCGCAACTCGATCGTCTCCAGCGTGCGAACGAAAGCAAAAGACCGCTGAAAAAGGATGCCATAATCTTCCATCAGGACGGAGCCCGACCGCATATCAGAGCTGACGTTGTTGCCTCAATCGAAGACAAAAGAGGGGAGCTGCTGCCGCATCCGCCGTATTCGCCAACAGAAGCACCCACAGACTACCACGTCAACCGCTCGCTCCACAACTGGCAGCTTGGGAAAAAGCTTGCAAACCTTCAAGAAATTGTTGATGACATAAGACAATGGATTGCTTCAAAGACACGGGATTTCTTCGCTCGTGGAATCAACCTTCTGCCGTACAAATGGGAACAGGCAATGGAATTCGATGGAGAGTACCCTGCGGAAGATTAGTTGTTGTTGTGGTTGATTTGTTATTGTGTTTGATTTGATTAATAAAAATGGTTGATGAATTGTTTTGCCAGAGTTAAAAAAACGCTGGATAATTATCGAACAACCCAATATTTAGGTAAAAAACAAATTTTCTTTGTTATTTGACTATTTTTGGCTGGGAACAAACACCATTTTTATCGTAAATAACTTATAAAAAATTGCTGGATTTTTCAGTGAGTTCGTGATGACCGCAAAGTACCTATATACACCCCTCCCCCCTATAATTTTGGAACACCTTGAACGCTTATAAATTTTTTTAGCAGCAGTATTTTTGGAAACTGTCGTTTACTTGGTTCAGAATCTTCTTACAAATTGTTCGATACGAAATACACATAAGCCCCGTGGTTTAAAAAATTTTTCTGGAGTTTTTTTAACCACAAAAAACCCAAGACTAATTGGTATTCAAAAATTGTAAAAATGTTCTGAAATAAATAAAAAACCCGTTTGCTAAAATACCATTTCTAAAAAAAGAAGTAAACGCTCAGAGTATTCCAAAATTATAAGAGGACCCTGAACGAGTCAAGAACAATAAAAAATTCAAAAATTATAGAAATTTGCACAAATCTTAAAGTAAAATTGTTTTTTTGGTTTAAAAGTATGTGTGTGCTTTAACAGAAATTCAAAAAGCTGGTTGACTAGTTGTTGGGTTGTTGAGTGGATGGTCCAGTGGAGTGGTCGACCATGGTAGGTGCCACCTGGTCTGTGATGTGCAAATGGCTGCATCCAGAGAAGTTGAGGTCCCTCATGTGGTTGGATCTCTGGTGATTAGATGGCATGTTGATTAGGTGCAGCACAAAGCTTCTGCAAATTGATAAATTTGTTTAAGCAAAAGAGCTTTGTAAAAAAAACAAACAATACCTGTGAGGCCCTTCGGGACATATAATACATATCATTTCATTCAGACTGCAACACTCAAAAAACCTGGTGTCGCACACTTCGGTCAGCGAGCTAAAATATTTGTGAGTAGTTTTTTTCAATTCTATATCAGTTCGAGTTGCTGTTTTTTTGGGTGTGGGGGGGGGCGGTGGATTCAAAAAAAATTGTGGTAATTTTTTTTGAAACAAATTGCTTTCCCAAATCTAAAAACGCGTTTTCTCAACTTTAAACATCAAAAGCCTAAGCAAGATTGAGATGATTGTGCGCATTTTTGGGCGAAGTATACATTGTGTACTCCGGCCGGAAATCACACCAACTTGACACTAAAAAAACCAAGTTTGAGCTTCAGACTTGGTTTTTAGGTGTGAAGGTGGTGTGATTTCCTCAGAAATTATTTCTAATTAGGGTGTTTGACCACTCAATAGATAGAGAAAATTTTCAGCTACAAAACGGTGTAAAAAATATGAGATAAGAAAACAAAATATATGAAAAAGGTAAACAAGGGAAATTAGAGATAAAGTTATCTTGGCTACATCTTGTCAATTTTCAGGAAGTGTATCATTAAAAATAAACTAACCTGCAAATACAGCCGATAATGGGTAGGTCACTTTCAGCTTCTGGATCGGCCATAAACCGCTCAAATTTCTCGCTATTTATGTCTTCCACAGACGCTACTAGCGCATGGGAAGCTATAAGACTGTTGCGCACCTACAAAATTTGACAGGTATGGATGGTTGAGATTTAAGAATGCTCACCAATTTTCCGTAAAGGAAAGCGAATCTGAACTTGTTTTCAGTGGCCTTCAAGAAAGACTGCGGCAAATTGTTGGGAATGATGACTCGTTGAAAGACAATTGGATGGATGGAAGTTTCATTGCAGAGAATGTACGGAGCCAGCTTCTCTTCTGAGATGCCCCACTCTGCCATGGATGGGTTAAACACGATTTTGGCGTCCTGAAGCAACCTTTTATTGACAAAGCGGAATTTTTGTAATTATGGCTACGTTTTTTAGATCGGAGTCATAATAGCGGCACAATAAAGATAGGATAAAACAGAAAAATGCCCGCGTTTGGGAAAAAAGTGCCTGCTTTTTTTAGTTTTAGTCAAAAAGGCGAAAATGTGACCGCTTTTTGTGAAAATTCACTCTACCAAGGACTAAATCGGCATATTTTGTCGACCATATGATACGACACCCATTTACTGAGATTTCTGCTTCAAGAATTACGCTTTACATAAATCAAAATAATATTAGAGTTTACATCAAGAAGTTCCGTAGAAACGGGCACTTCTTCACCAAAAGCGGGCACATTTTAGCATTTTTGAGTAAAAAGCGGGCACTTTTTCGCCAAATGCAGTCAATTTTCGGTGCCAGTGTAGTAAGTCGTCCTTAGATATATATCTCTCAAGCCAAGTGAAAAAAGTTATTAGAGACTGTCGGGCTATTGGAGACTGCCGAGCTATTTTTTCGATCGAAATTTTATTCAAAAAGAGACAACTATGTGGTCAAACAATAGGAAAATAAAAAAATAATAATAAAAATATTTATCTTCAAATAATTGAGAGAGATATATCTAGGGCTGTCGACTCGAATATTCGATTTCGAGCATTATTCGAAAATATTCGACTTTTCTCGAATATCGAATCGAATATTCGACAACCCCATATATATCAGGGCTGTGCAAACATCCGGAAGTTACATCCGGAGGTGGATGTTTGACCTCCACCTCCACCTCCAGGCCGGATGTTCGGAGGTGGACGCGGAGGTTCAATTTTTTTGGTGCGGAGGTGGATGTTTGAATAAACATCCTCCTCCGGAGGTCGGAGGTGGAAGTGGAGGTGGCGAAAATTTGAACATCCGAACCTCCAACCCATCTCCGTTGAGATGTGTCAAAAATTTAAAAATGAAACTCCCGCCTTTTTAAATTTCTTGGCATTTTGTTTAATTACGAAACTTCTCATTTCAGTGATTGAAGAAAACCCATCGTGGTTTGGCAGACTTAGTAGTTAGTTACAGTTGAATAAAGTATTATCACCAAATTACGTGAAGGTTAATGGAGGTGGATGTCGAAAAAATTCCGGATGTTGGATGTTGACGTGGAGGTTAAAAAAATTTTCGCTGGAGGTGGATGTCGGACGTGGAGGTTCAACTTTTTTTGGGTATGGAAGTGGATGTTTGGGTAAACATCCACCTCCGGATGTTGGAAGTGGAAGCGGAGGTTCAAATTTTTGGGGGTGGAAGTTCGGATGTTGACGTGGAGGTTTGTTTTTGAGCTGCACAGCCCTGATATATATCTCTACATGGAGAGGTAAATAGCTAAGGACGACTTACTACATTAGGGCCTAATTTTCCTGTTTTGTCTATAGAAAGAACCAAGCACTTCGAAAAAAAAACCGCCACGAACTGTCTCATGCCTTAGTTTCTTTTTTCCAATTACGAAAAACCAACATTATCCGAAGATGTAGACTGCCCATCTTTTTTAGATGCTGATTGTGCCTCTTGCTCATACCGACGCCTAATTTTGGACTTGTAGAACTCGGCAGTTGCCAAGGCTTCAATTATTTTTGCATCTATAGATATTTGTTCTGCTGCAGAAACACTGAAAATCGACAATATTTTTTTATTAGTTTTATTATATTTCCCAGTATTCTAGAAAGTGAAAAAGTCAAAAAATTACTCTTTTCTTAGAGGTAGCTCTTCTACAGCAATGCTAAAAATAAATTTTTATCAAAAGATTGAATATAGATGTTTCCAAACTCTACAAAATGAGTGGTCGTACGTTTTAAAAAACAAACAATGTTAAGGTTAAAAAAGCAAAACAAATTGGAAAATTGTTAACTGTAGGGGGTATTTTTTTACAAAATTTTGAGTATGTGACCCTGCAACTAGAAGCCTAGGTCACTGGCTACACAGTGGCATAAAATTTTTTTATTCAGTTCACAAAAATTCATCTATTTTGATAAAAAAACAATTTCGAGTTGTACAACTCGAAATCGAGTTGTCTGACTGGAATTTTTTTTATCAAAATAAATCAATTTTTGTGAACTGAATGAAGAAATTTTTATACCACTGTGTACATACCTGCACGCTCGGAAAAATCGGCGCCGGGCGCCGACCTGGGCGCCCGGCGCAGGCGCCTGAAATGAACGCCAATCAACTGGATACAACTTTTAACTGGATACATCAACAGGATACACCATCAACTGGATACATCAACTGGATACATTTTTCCAAAATGCTTTATTTTAAAGCCATCAACCTTCCCAATGTCATTTTTTTTTGTTAACTGGCTGATTTTTTCAGTAGTCTAATTTTTTAATGTTGGGTTGATTCGTACCAACTTTTTTATGAGTTCATGTCCATTCTTTCATGTCTCTATTTGTTAATTATAGGTTATCGATGGTTAACGTGCAGCTCGTTCATTCGCAGCGGATTGGAGCAAGAACGGTGCCTATCACCTACACTGAGAACCGCCTGGGGTGCTATGTCTGGACAAAAACCGGCCGAACAACTGAGAAGGATGGAGTCGAGCAAGCATACTTCCGATGTTCCGGGTGCAAATCTGTGAAGGATGCCGATTGAGCTCGCCAAACAAGTATCTCTTCGATTAAATTCAATCTCACTGCTATGGAATGGATCGGTGATGTGGACCAGTATGAGCATATCTGTGAGGCCACTGGGCAGTTAAGAAGTTAAGCTGCTCCAACATTTATACTATTTATTTTAATTAAATTTAGTTGACTCACACTGAGGAGATGGATGCTTTTGATGTTTTCGAGGGACGACAGCCACCAAGGAGGCAGCAAACGGACTACATGGAAATCACGGGGGCTATCCTAGAGGCGAAGGTTGTCATTTGTGCAACATATTTTTAAGACTTATGGTTTGAATTAAGGATCGATTGCTGGAGTTTCTCCAAACTGATGAGGGAATTACTCGTGATGAGCGGTACGTTCGAAAGATGGAGCGATACCTCTCAAGGATTGGGCGTCTCATGGGAATCAATGCAGAGGAGTTCAGGCATTTACTTGTGATTGTGTTGATGAACCATGTTATCTCCGTGATTTTTAGAGAGGTTCTTCGAGAGGATGACAACGAGGAAGGGGAAGGAGTCGGTGATGCCCAGGCGGTCCCAGCGGTCCAGGTGATCCTGGGTGCTGTTCCAAACGACGGAGAAGCAGTTCAAGAAAATCCGGTGGTTGATGATATCCAAAATGTTATGTTTTATGCTGATAGAAATGTCTTTCGTCGCGGTTGATTGAATGTTATTTGTTTGTTTGAATGTTTGTTTGTTTGTTCTCATAGGTCTCAATAAAGTAGGGTTTTCATGGAGGGTTGATTTTTGGGCGTAATGTATTTGGGATTGGTTTTAACCTAGTGTTAACCTTAATCGAAATGTATCCAGTTGATGTATCCAGTTGATGTATCCAGTTGATGTATCCAGTTGATGTATCCAGTTAAAAGTTGTATCCAGTTGATGTATCCAGTTAAAAGCTGTATCCAGTTGATGTAATACCGCCTGAAATATGAATATAGGCGCCGGGCGTTAAGTCTGGAAAAGAACTTTTCTTCAAGTTCATTGCTTTCTTTGGCATATCTATAACAGCCGATCAGGCTGGCGATGTTATTTTTGGAAGCAGTGAACAGCGAGTCGAAGAAATGGTGAATAACTATCTTCATCAAATGGTGGAACACATTAAAAAGAAAAAGGCGAAAGACGGTGAACTCATTACGTGATTTTCTTATGATCGAAATAAAAATTTATTATAAAGTTTACTCTAGGTTCACTGCAACAAAAATGCAACATAGAAACTATTTTAATCAAAAAAAAGTTGTCAAGATCGGGCTCTAAGTCTCCTGAAAATCGGCGCCGGCGCCGCTGTCAAACTGACGCCGGCGCCGATTTTTTTTTTCAGTCAGCCGTTGTTAGTTCCTATGAGAAGGGTGTTAGTTTGCAGGAAGTCAAGGATAAGACTCCTAGAGGTGCTAAAAGTGGTGAAATTTTACCGTGCAGATATGACTGAGTAGCCACTGAAATAGGCTTTCAGTTTCGGGGACACATATTTAAAATTTTGTAAAAAAATACACATAAAAACATCAAAAAGGTTAAATTTTTTTGAAAATTCGAGTTAACTGTGTAGCCTGTGTAATAACTGTGTAATCTTGCGATTGTAGCTTCTAACAAGGTATCATTTTTTGCAACATATTTGCAAAAGGAAGCCCAAAAAGGTGAAAGTATGAAGCAAATCAGAAAAATAGTTGGGTACTTACGATTGAAATGAAACATGAGGGGTTGACATTTTATCGGCACTCGACTTTATTGAAACCAGATAAATAACTTGCCTAACAAATCGTAAAAACAGAATGAATGCCTTTTCATCGTCGCCTTCAGCGGCATAAAACACTCCCATTTGGAAAATATTGTTCAGGATTTGAATGTATCTGTAAAATCATTTAATTTTCCCGAAGGTAAGTGGAATGGAAACGGGACAGCTCCCGGAAAAACCTCGCAAAACCCACTTGTCAATAGATATGCGCATGGAGGGGAATTCTCGTGGAGTGGCCAGATCTACCAGCGCGTTCATCCTTCTAATCGGATCCAAGTCCATTTTCAACTATTATTTCTACAGTCAACAGCTAATAGGAGTAGTGCCACGCCCAGTCTACCACTACTGAGTCAAGTCCATTGTTTGTTTGTCTACTACAGGGGGATGGGCAAAAAACAGTTCCTGGTTGAACGAAATGCCAAAGTGAATTGGCATTTGAAAATTAGCTTTATTTAAATATTATTTTGAAATTTTGCACAAAATGTTTTAAGCATATTTTTAGCTTATTTGTTAGGAAAAAATATTTATTGTGTGACATGGCATTCAAGAATTTGTTGCTGAGAGGAACCAGTCTTTTGCTGAGGGCCAAACAGAATTTGCACACTCCCAGATGTTCTTTTCAGTCAGCCGTTGTTAGTTCCTATGAGAAGGGTGTTAGTTTGCAGGAAGTCAAGGATAAGACTCCTAGAGGTGCTTTAAATTTTTTTTAGTTGAAGTCAACTTTCGATTTTACCCCACTTTTAAAATTTCGTTTTCGCCTAGAGTCCCGATTTTCAAGAGGCGCGGGTCTAAATGGTGAAACACGTTGTCATTTGTAATAGTGAAATTTTTGTCATTTGTAAAAATTACCGGCCCTATCCTTCAATGGGTACCGATTTTTGAGCTTGGTCGCCTTTGATTGTTTTTGTAATTTTCAGGCTTAGACGTAGGCAAGGGCTGGCCAGAGTATGTTAGGACGGACTCAAATGTGTTTCTCAAACTGCATAAAAATTTGAATTTTTTTCGAGTGCGTTCTAATATACGAATCAAGGCGAAACAAATTCTGCTATTTTGGAATAGGACCTTTTCATAATAGTGCCTTTCACCGGGTCTGCCAACGTATGTTAATATAGACTCAATTTTTGCCCTTACCGATTTGAATTTTTCGAAGGTCCACCTATTCAATCTATGGTTTTCTAAAAATTTAATAACCTTTATAACAATTTTTTGAGGTTTGGGGAAGTTTTTATCACTAAATTTTTTGGCAGCCCAGTTAAAATAGTGTTCCCATTTTATTCCCATTTTTTTATAAGTAGAGGCCTATGGCAGTGATCATAATCTCGCTGCTCACAGTTATTTTCAGTTATTGTCCCTATCCAAATCTTTGTTCAGGTGCGAATTTTTTTTGAAACGCATGACTTTTTTGAGCCGAGCTTACACAGTGTGTTTGTTCAAAATTTTCCTATCTTTTAGAAGGCGAGATGATAGTACAAGTGGAGACTGCTGGAGTCAACTATTCAGACTTGTTGATGATGAAAGGGCAGTACCACCACAAACCACAGTTGCCATTCACTCCAGGTAGCACCTAAAACTTGGCTAAATTTACTAAACATTTATGTCTCCACTAATTTAGGATTTGAACTGGCAGGCACCATCCACTCTGTTGGTAAAAATGTGACTAACTGGAAAGAGGGCGACAGAATATTGTGCATAAAAAATGGAGAAACAGGCGCATTCTCCAAGTTCTGCACTGTGCATGAAAAGCAGGATCTCATCTTGTCATTACCATATTCTATAAGTTCAGACCTAGCAGCAACCATTGCCGTAGCCTATGGCAGTGCTTATTTGGGCATGAAACGTCTGGCAATGGAGAGAAAAGGGTATGAAATTGGTGTTGATATAGTTCAAAGAAAAAATATATAGTTTCACCCCCTATACCGTTCCCCTCACCAAAAGTGACAAAAGTACCTACTTTAGACTGCCTAGAAAGCTTCTGAACAAGAAAGCCGGATACAAAATTTAAAAAGCCAGAAATCTTCCGAAAATCATTATGCAATAAATGGTCGAAGCAAGGTGGCCAGAAGCAAAAATTTCATAATTAGGATTTCAATTCTGGAAACCAGGATTTTGAACAAAAAAATCAGTCGAAATCAGGAATTGAATCCAAAAAATCGAGTCCAAAAATCAAATTCGTGATGATCTAGGGCATCTGGCCACTCTGGGTCGAAAGTCTCTACCAAATCATCTGGAACGCAAAAAAATTAATAGAAGCAACTGAAAAAATCGACCCTAGTAGTCACGGGACTGGTCATGGGACCACGGAGTATTTATTTACCGCCAAAAGTTAACAATTAGAGCAAAAAAGTGTTAGTGAACCTGGCCCAGTATAAAGTTTGGACCTATTCCACTGATAGGCTTTTTTGCCTCCTGTTGGGTTTTAAAATTTTTTTGGTTTTTTTTTGAATTTGGGAGCAGCCGTAACTAAATAAAAGATTTTCAGAAACAGTTTCCTGATACTCACAAGCCACGGGACTACTGGACTGGCCACAATGGATCTGGCTCAGAACGTGTTTGAAGGAGTGGTATTTAGTGCATCCGACTCAGAGGAAAAGCTGCAATACTTGAGGGATGCCAATGTTCTGTCAACACTCAATTGGACTGACGGCAAACTGACCAAGGATATTCACAAGAAGACTTTTGGTAAAGGAGTGGACTTTGTGATAGACACTGTGGGAGGGGATGTCATGAAACAGGGGATCGAGTGGTCTGTGGTTTTAAAACAATATTTCAATTTCATCTCAAACCTTTTTAGCATCAAAGACGGAGGCCACATTCTGAGTTTAGCAGCTTCCTCTGGAATATACCCACAAGTCAACCTTTTGGACTTGCACTGCAGAAATGCCTCTTTGTCAGGCATTTGGCTGGGTGGCAGACCGCAAGAGGAAATTAAAGAAAACCTGGAGATGTTGCTAAGAATGTTTGAAGAAGGCTTCTTGAAAGGACTTATAAAAATCAACAAATACCCATTGGAAGAGGTGGATAAGTGTGTAAAAGATATGCAAGAACCAGACTTTTTCGGCAAAGCTGTTCTCACCATGTATTAGATTGCTTTTCTCTGTGCAATTGCAAATAAAAACCCTATCATTTGGTTCTCACATCTCAAAGCAAAAGAGCACAAGAAGGATCCAGATAGGCAAATGTGAACTAGATCTTAAGAGTATCGACCACACTACAATTCTTTCTTAAGACAGAGAAACGACTCAGGCAACTCAACCAACAACTTTATTTGAACAACATTAGTAACAACAATTCGAACAACAAGAAATCTACGCTTGCTCTTTGGTTCTTTCACCGCCTACTCTTGAACGGTGTACCAACAACTGGATACAACTTATGACTGGATACAACGACTGCATACACTTACGACTGCATACAACGACTGGATACATTTACGACTGGATACACTTACGACCGGATACAATTACGACTAGATAAAACGTCTGGATACACCTACGACTGGATACAATTACGACTAGATAAAACGTCTGGATACAACGACTGGATACACCTACGACTGGATACAATTACGACTAGATAAAACGACTGGATAAAACGACTGGATACACTTACGACTGGATACACCTACGACTGGATACAATTACGACCGCATACAATTACGACTAGATAAAACGTCTGGATACACCTACGACTGGATACAATTACGACCGGATACAATTACGACTAGATAAAACGTCTGGATACACCTACGACTGGATACAATTACGACTAGATAAAACGTCTGGATACACCTACGACTGGATACAATTACGACTGGATACAATTACGACTAGATAAAACGTCTGGATACAACGACTGGATACACCTACGACTGGATACAATTACGACTAGATAAAACGTCTGGATACACCTACGACTGGATACAATTACGACTGGATACACCTACGACTGGATACAATTACGACCGGATACAATTACGACTAGATAAAACGTCTGGATACACCTACGACTGGATACAATTACGACCGGATACAATTACGACTAGATAAAACGTCTGGATACACCTACGACTGGATACACTTACGACTGGATACAATTACGACTAGATAAAACGTCTGGATACAACGACTGGATACACCTACGACTGGATACAATTACGACTAGATAAAACGTCTGGATACAACGACTGGATACACCTACGACTGGATACAACGACTGCATACACTTACGACTGCATACAACGACTGGATACATTTACGACTGGATACACTTACGACCGGATACAATTACGACTAGATAAAACGTCTGGATACACCTACGACTGGATACAATTACGACTAGATAAAACGTCTGGATACAACGACTGGATACACCTACGACTGGATACAATTACGACCGATACAATTACGACTGGATACAAACGACTGGATACACCTACGACTGGATACAATTACGACTGGATACAATTACGACTAGATAAAACGTCTGGATACAACGACTGGATACACCTACGACTGGATACAATTACGACTAGATAAAACGTCTGGATACAACGACTGGATACACTTACGACGTCTGGATACACCTACGACTGGATACAATTACGACTGGATACAATTACGACTAGATAAAACGTCTGGATACAACGACTGGATACAATTACGACTGGATACAATTACGACTAGATAAAACGTCTGGATACACCTACGACTGGATACAATTACGACTGGATACACCTACGACTGGATACACCTACGACTGGATACAATTACGACTAGATAAAACGTCTGGATACACCTACGACTGGATACGACTTACGACTGGATACAATTACGACTAGATAAAACGTCTGGATACAACGACTGGATACACCTACGACTGGATACAATTACGACTAGATAAAACGTCTGGATACACCTACGACTGGATACACCTACGACTGGATACAATTACGACTAGATAAAACGTCTGGATACAACGACTGGATACACTTACGACTGGATACAATTACGACTAGATAAAACGTCTGGATACAACGACTGGATACACCTACGACTGGATACAACGACTACTGGATACAATTACGACGTCTGATACAACGACAACGACTGGATACAATTACGACTTACGTCTGGATACAACGACTGATACACCTACGACTGGATACAATTACGACTAGATAAAACGTCTGGATACAACGACTGGATACACTACGACGATACAATTACGACTAGATGATCGACTGGATACATACGACTGGATACAACGACTGGATACACCTTACGACTGGATACAATTACGACTAGATAAAACGTCTGGATACAACGACTGGATACACCTACGACCGGATACAATTACGACTAGATAAAACGTCTGGATACAACGACTGGATACACCTACGACTGGATACAATTACGACTAGATAAAACGTCTGGATACAACGACTGGATACACCTACGACTGGATACAATTACGACTAGATAAAACGACTGGATAAAACGACTGGATACACTTACGACTGGATACACCTACGACTGGATACAATTACGACCGGATACAATTACGACTAGATAAAACGACTGGATAAAACGACTGGATACACTTACGACTGGATACAATTACGACTAGATAAAACGTCTGGATACAACGGCTGGATACACCTACGACTGGATACAATTACGACTAGATAAAACGTCTGATACAACGACTGGATACACCTACGACTGGATACAATTACGACTAGATAAAACGACTGGATAAAACGACTGATACACTTACGACTGGATACACCTACGACTGGATACAATTACGACCGGATACAATTACGACTAGATAAAACGACTGGATACACTTACGACTGGATACAATTACGACTAGATAAAACGTCTGGATAAAACGACTGGATACACTTACGACTGGATACAATTACGACTAGATAAAACGACTGGATAAAACGACTGGATACACTTACGACTGGATACACCTACGACTGGATACAATTACGACCGGATACAATTACGACTAGATAAAACGACTGGATACACTTACGACTGGATACAATTACGACTAGATAAAACGTCTGGATACAACGGCTGGATACACCTACGACTGGATACAATTACGACTAGATAAAACGTCTGGATACAACGACTGGATACACCTACGACTGGATACAATTACGACTAGATAAAACGACTGGATAAAACGACTGGATACACTTACGACTCGAATGGCTCGAATTGAAAACACCCATATGTGACTTCGGTGCTTAGGCGTTTGGCCCATTTTGTGACATTTTTCAATTTGCGCCTTTTTGTTTTTTCTCTTTCTCCGATTCAAGGTGAAAAAATTGCTTTTCCAAGGTCTGAAAACCTTATTTGACTATCAAATTCGGACACCATGTGGGTAGAAAAATATTTTATATCAAAGGGATGAGAAACCCAGGATATCCTGTTTTTAACCTTTCTACCATGTTTTGGTCACTCGAGCAATGCAAAAAGATCCTCTACAGTGGATCTCTACCAAAGTTTTAACCTAAAGCGTGGAACTTTAAAAAGCGGCACAATGTGACGTTGAATTCTTTGGCGATCTTGAGTTATACTCTATATTCTTTGACTTATACTCACCACATTTTTTAATGTGAACAGTGTCATATCCACTGTTCTCTTTTTCTGTGCACCGGCAGTAACGGTATATGCTTATTTAAAAGGCTAGACTATAGAAACCCCCCCTCCCAGCAAGCGCAAAATTTACTTATACCGAAGGTGGAGGGACCCATGATCTGTCTCGTGCTCTGAAACGGCACGGAAACACTTTGGTTTCTGAAAAATCGAAAAAAAAATTTGGGTTTGCCTTGGTCCCCCAAGGTAAAAAATTTAGGAAAAGTTAAAAAAAATGTTTTTTAAATTCCTGCCAAAACATTTTTAAAGGGATTAAGGGCTGTATTGGGAGGGGAAGGGAATAAAAGGGGGCCATAAATCACACAGAGCCCATTAACAAGAAGATGTTGAACGTAGTTTTGAATACTGGGGCCTACCGCATATAGAAACTCTGGTATGCATGTTTTTTATGCATCAAGAGTCACTTTCGAGTGATTTGTGTCTAAGGTATGTGGGTGTGCGCATCTCAACTCCAAGCCCCCGAAGGGCGTACAGGAGGCTTGAGAGTTAGAGATGCGCGCACTCACTTACCTTAGACATGATTCCGAGAAAGACTCTTGATTAAAAAATGCATATAGAGTCTTTTTTTGCCACGGCCCATGTTGAAAAATATGGTTAAACAGTCTAAATAGACTTAAATTTACTTTTTTTTAATCGTTTTGCCATGAAAGTGGCACCTTTTATCCCCCCCAATACAGCCCTTATTCCCTTTAAAAATGTTTTGGCGGAAATTTAAAAAACAATTTTTTGGAATTTTTCTAGTTTCATTACCTTGGGGGACCAAGGCAAACCGAAAATTTTTTTTTCGATTTTTCAGAAACCAAAGTGTTTCCGTGCCGTTTCAGAGCACGAGAATCAATATGAGACGGGTCCCTCCTCCTTCGGTATAAGTAAATTTTGCGCTGGCTGGAGGGGATTCTATAGTGTTACCATTTAAAAAATTAGCTAATGATTACAAAACGCTGAGAATTAATCGCTTGAAAAATTTAGTGGGTAAATTCACCGATGAGGGAGAAACTCATCAAATTGGTGGTAAATTCAGCCTCAGCCATTTTCAATTGGCCCCGCTCATACTTCTTGAAATTGAAATATTGCTCTTTTTTGCATACTTTTGCTTATACCTCGGCGTTAGTTACTTTAAGCTCGCCAAGGACTTATTGGTCTTAAAATGAAGCTCAAAGACAGAAGAATTCAAATATTACTCAAGCTTAGTTTTGTGATT
Source organism: Ditylenchus weischeri (assembly GCA_029231635.1). Taxonomy (NCBI): domain Eukaryota; kingdom Metazoa; phylum Nematoda; class Chromadorea; order Rhabditida; family Anguinidae; genus Ditylenchus; species Ditylenchus weischeri. Next base: position 36,922 of record JAMRYI010000562.1, on the reverse strand, counting down.
GAAAAAATATTTGAGATTTCAGCACATTTCAAAAAGTGTCGCCTGCATTTCACATTTCAATTTTAAGTAAACTGAAATGCAAATTTTGCTTTCTGAAATGTAACATTTTTTCACTATGTAACAAAGTTCGAATACGCGTTGTATTCCTCGAAGACCGGGTTTCATTTTGACACCAAAAACTATTGAGAGCAACTTAAAATTACAGGAGCTATAATAAAAATTGTGCCAAAAAATAGTGCATTTCAATTTCAAGAAGTATGAGCGATGCCCTAACAATTATTATAATCGGCAGGCCATCTACTGCACAGCGTACTGTCCTATTTTAACAATTCTCTGGCTCTCCTTATTTTCCATATGTGCCAGCAGTCCGCCATCAAATTTGCTCCGTCCCATTTATGGAGTTTTAGTTCACCAGAGAAGACACAGTAAATGGCCTAAAGACTTTACAAGAGTTCATAGAACGAAGATAAACATAAGCCATTGCAAATATTTATTCAAATATTTATTCAAAAAATAACAATACATCAATCCACCTGCCTAATAGTTACACATATCCTACATGTCCTAGCAAAATCAATAACGCATTTGTCCGCATCTACATTGTCTTCAAATTTCTTGTTCGTAATAATCCTTGGAAGCGCATGGTAGACTGATCTCTGATCTGCATTCATCACCAGGACATCTCCGGAATGCAGGTAGAGCGCATCCACTGGGTCACTGACTTCTGTTCCGCCCGTCAAATAGATTGCTGATTGTCCCAGGCTAACGGATATCAACGGCTTTGACATGTCTCTCTCTGATCTAAAACAGATGCACAATTTGAAAAAAAATTCGATACTCTGTAAAATACCTGTCTACATGTGGGGATAAATTGCTCTTCGAATCGTAATAGTTCAGAACAACTAAGCAAATAATCTAGTGAAATTATAGGCGAGTTAGGTTAATTTTTTGATATAAGCTTGGTCCCCTCAAATTTGAACTAACACTACGGTGAGCTTGAAATTGCGTTTATCTGGACGGTCTGAAGATTATAGTAAATTTGGACGAACACCACAAAAAAATCCCGCCCACGATGTGGTCTAAATCAGCGATTCACAATTCAAAAACCAACAAAAGGACTGAACTCATTTATAGTTAGATAGCTACCTGCGTCGGCGTTCATTTTTGACAATTTGAGCAGTTCACAAACAATACTAGCTAATTCAGTGATTTCTCCAGGCAAAGACTCCCTTGGCTTTTCAGCATACACCTTATCGCTCCAATTATAGTCGTTTCCCCTATTCAAATCGAACATAAAATACAGAATTGTCAAAATGTAATGCACATACATAGTTGTCCACCGAAGCCTAGTACCACAATTCTTGTAAACTTCCTCGCCTTTGTACTCACCCAGACTGGATAGATTGGTCACATTCGGTGGCTCAGGATATTTTTTTATACATCTTTGCATCCACATCAGCTGACCAGTTTCTGTGAGGATATTGTTGAGCACATACAAGCCAGGACGATGAACCAAGGTAGACAGGGACCATTCTGATAAGGGCCTAAATTGTGTATAGGATGGATAGGATTTATGAAAAACATAAATAACTTACCTCAAATCAATGTACTGATGAACTCGTTTTTGAAGAGAAGGACTTATTGCTGAGACTTCTAGCGGCTTGCACACCACCCCAATAGCTGGATTAGATGCTCGAAGATCGAAGACTTTTGATAGATCCACATCTCTTCGTTTGTAAAATTTGAACTGACTGCGGAAAAAAGATTCGGGACCTAAAACAAGGATAAATATAGAAAAGAAGAATAATGAGCGTAAACTTTTAGAAGGTTTCCAGTTTGCTTCCTGGACTACTGAAGTTGACTGGCTTTCCAACGCGGATGGTGCTTTCATTAAAGTAGAAATGATTCTTCTTGTGACATGCCTGAAATTCAAGGAGTTTTATTGCTCAAAGAATATTATGGAATAAGATTAAGATTGTCGGTCCGGTTGACCATTTGCGGTCTTTTAGACTAAATTTGTTTCGATCTTCAGTTTGATTAACCGAAGTGCATTTTGATGCACTTCGGTTTCGTCAACCGAAATCGAAAACCCACAATGCAAAATTTTATTCAAGAATTACTATTTTTAGAGCCTGTCTCTTATGTTTTTTTCAGCAAATCCTCGTAATTAAATTTCTTACAAGTGAGTTTAAATTCCCGCTTACATACAGTTTGCGCTTTTAAAAAGCGTCACTTGTATTGCCATGTACGGGTTTTGAAATCTCTACGCGTTTATTTTTTTCCATGCATCTCTTTACTAGCATATATTTTTTCAGTGTCGAAAATGAGAGTTTTTGTGTGGCTATTCTTTATCCTGTTCTTCGTTGAATCCTATGCCAATCATTGCGATGAAATCGACACTATTTTTCTGAATGCTACCAGTGAAACAGGTCATGTGGTGAGTGTCACAATTAGTTCACCAGACAACATTAGTCTTTTCGTTATTTTGACTGGAGGTTTAGTAGTAACCTCCAGAGTCTCTTAAGAGAATCAGTCCTGTTTGAGGACACATTCTTTATTTCTTACGATATTTTGAATTGAAATTTTCAATCACTTAAGTCTAGGTTTTCCTAAACATTTTGGGCAAACTAATTAGCTAACAGAACTTATATGGAAACTCTACTTCTAAACTTTTTAAATTTTGATTTTAATTTTATAATTTTCACTTTTCAGCCCGCCTGCCGCTGCTATCTTAACCAACACTCCTCTTTGCTAGAAGCCGTCAAAGAAGTGAGAGAAGGTGATGAAAGCTATATATGGATTGGTTGTTCTGGTCAAAATATGCCTTCTGTGTTCCGTGCCTTAAATTCGCTGAATGAGACTTTTTGTGTCCAGGCTGTTTATATGGGGTAATAATTGAGGAATTAGGAGTTATAATCAGTGTTGTTCCGGCGCCGAGATCAGCGCCGGCGCCAGCGCCGGCGCCGACCTCTTTTCAAAAAAGTCCCCAGCGCCGGCGCCGAGCGCCTCCATAAAAAATTTTTGGCTCCGGCGCCAGCGCCGGCGCCTCCCGTCTGAAAGAAATAGCCCCAGCGCCGGCGCCAGCGCCGGCGACGGGATAAAAATTTGGGTTTCGCTGTATATTAAAAAAATTGTATTTTTAATGACAGGTATATTGACAAGTATAATGTTTCATAATTTTTACAGAAAATTCAAAGGTACATTTAGATGTTTATAAATTTTTGATTAAAATTAAGAAAAATTTAAATTTTATAAGATTCGGACCGGAATTGGGGATTTATGACCACTAGTATTAAATGTAAGCTGTGAGAATAATCTTTCAACTGATTCTGAAATGGCTGGGATTGGTAAAACCACAAAAGCTAGCTTTGGAAGCTTTGCAAACTCCTGAATTAATAATAATCCAAAATAATTCAATTTTTTGCTTCTTACCTGGCTTTTTTCGGCCCAAAAATCTAACCCAGACTCCCCACTTTTTTTTTTAATACAGCATCAAAATAAGAGTTTATTTCTGCAGATAAAGTAGAAAATGTTTCGGCAGTCGATTGGGGATTTTCAACCGTGCATATACTTTGCAAGAATGCTGCTGTGTTGTATGCGCTTTTTTCATATTTGGAATTTTTCTTGTGATGCTTTTCTATATAATCTACGTGAACCACCAGCACAGTATCTGCGCTCATGACCTCACCAACGTCCTGCGGGATTGCAAAAAGTAAGACACATGGAAATAAATATTAAGTAAGCAGTAAAGTGAATACGGCATATCTATAGTTGTTTTGTAAAACCACTTGTGTAAATCAATTTTTACTATTAATATGAATTGATGCCTTGGTTAAATTTAATAATATAGTAAGCTAGAAGATCGAGCAAATGTATAATATAAAAAAAATTGAAAGAAAATGCAGCATGAAAATACAAATACTTCAACTTAAATTAAGAAAAATTGGGTTTTTAATATTGGACAGTAAAATGTTGGAAACAGCGCCGGAGCCATAGTTGTTTAAAAAACAGCGCCGGGGCCAGCGCCGGGTCAAAAAATTTTAGCGCCGGCGCCAGCGCCGAGCAAAATTTTTCATTGGCCCCAGCGCCGGCGCCGGCGCTAGCGCCGGCGCCGGAACAACACTGGTTATAATCGTTATGAGCTACAACAACCCCATTTCAGACTCCCCTGATCAACATTCTTCCTACCGACATGTTTGCCAAGGTCTTTCCCAGATCACTGATTGTAGAATCCTCTTCAGTCAGTGTTTTTCGCAAAGGAGCCTTCAGCAAGATTGGTAGTCATCTGAAAGAGCTGAAATTAAGCAAGAATATTGTAAAGTCAATTGATGCCACTATGTTTGAGGGGATTTCTGAACTGACTTCACTTGATGTGTCGGACAATAAGATCTCCATTATATCTCATCATTGCTTTGACACTCTTTCCAAGTTACAGAGCTTGACGCTTAGTGGCAACCACTTGACGGAGATTGCTGATTCTACATTTAAGGGGTTGACTTCTCTGAAGTCGCTAGATTTGTCCAACAACAAGATAAAGAATATTGGAAGGTATTGTTTTTAAAGCTTTTTTGGATTCAATCTTCCATTTGTTATGTTCAGGGACTCATTTCGTGGACTTCAAAACTTGGAAGTTCTCACCCTGCACAGCAATCATTTGGACGATATTCACCCGCTGTCTTTTGAAGAGCTAATCAATTTGAGGGTCTTAGATTTGGGCAATAATTCTTTGGCAAAGGCTGGTTTTAAGTTTTTGTAGAAATAAATATGGCCCTTTTTTGCATGAAAAATGCAAAAAATAGCACTGCTCATATAGCTCAGCCGTAAGAGTGTTGAAATATCGAATGTTAAAAATAGATTTCCTGCCGTTTACTAACAAATCTAGTCGTTTCACCTTCCAACAAAAAAAATAACAGTAAAAATATTCAGAAAAATAAGTAAAAATTATCCAGTTCGTATTGCCGTTTCAAGCAAAAAAAATTATTGCCAATAAAATTTTAGTCGTAAAATATTTAAGATACGAAAAATATTTAATAAAAAGTACATCCGGTCACCGTTCAGTATAAGAATTTCCAAAATCGCGGCAGGAAAAAATCGGAACTTTTTGGCCTTTTAGTAAAATAGTTTAAAAGTTTGGGTGGCATTCATAATGGTCACAATTTTAAGTTCACTTATTGCAGATTGAGATCAAAAACATGCCTAAGTTGCTCCGTCTTTTGCTGAACAACAATAGTATTGAAAGCTTGGAGGACGTGTTCATGAAGTTATATTTTTAGTTCGGTTAAACCAATATTTACATGATATTTTCAGAGATTTGCCCAGCCTTGAGATTGCTCTTTTTGATCACAACTCCATAAAAAGCATCCAGAAAGATGACTTCCAAGGTCTTGCTTCCACCAATAGACTCAGCTCTTTGTCCTTGGCTAGAAACCACATCTCTTCGATCAATGGAGAGGCATTTGCTAGCCTTAATTCCCTCACCACTCTGTCTTTGCAGAACAACCAACTTACAAATCTCATAGATCCTACCACACCAAGTTGGCTTTTTTCACTGTCGACTAAAAAAGTTGTGATCCTAAAAAATTTCGATTACCGTAGTTCCTCTAATTAGGGCGCCGGCGCGTTTATTTTTTGGATCCCCAAAAATCGGAAAAATTGGAGGTCGATCTCGATATTTTTGGGCAAAAATTTAATATCCAAAAAGCAGAATCAGTAGAGCTCGCGAGATTTAAGAAAATGCAGAAAAAAGATTGAAAAAAGATTTTTGCTCCGAAATACAAACCCTCAAAGTCGAAGGGGGCGCGTTCATTAGAGGGGGCGCGTTAATTAGAGGAAATACGGCACATGTTTTTAGGGTTTTTGAGTACCCAAAATTTTTTCCGGACCATACCGCTGCCTGTAACACGAAGAACCGTAGTTTTTGGGTTTAATAACCGTTTTCACGCTAATAGCCACACTCCCAAATTCAAAATCATGTTCTTGGCATTATGTTTTTGACCCGTTTTTAGTAGAGGTGATGAAACCGGTTCGGGCGGGATTTCGGGACTGGATTTTTAGCCAAAAATATTTCGGGATCGGGATTCAAAATAAAATTCGGGATCCCGTCGGGATCCCGAACAAATTTCGGGATTTGGCTAATATCAAATCTAAGTGGAAAATTACCACTAGTCGCATCATTTCTGCACTTAGTAGCCTTTAACAACCTTTCTTTTACGCCACGCACACACGCAGCCATTTAAGAAAATAATTTATTCACGCTTTTTTACAACAATGAACATCACTTTATAAGCAAACATTCAATCGGGCGGTGCGACCGCCCGACATCTTGATGACATTGCCGCACAGTCCACATTTTGCTTCAGTAGCCGACAGCTTTGCAAAAAGATCGATTCCAAATAACACTCATCTGAAAATGCAAAAAGATAAAGAGCGCATCAACGTACAAAAGCGGAAACGATGCAGCAGAATTTATCAAACAAATAATGAATAATTGATGAAAATTCTATAAAAAATCGTGTCGGGATTTGACGATTTTCGGGATCGGGATCGGGATTTCGGGAAATGGTCGGGCGGGATTTCGGGACGGGATTTTTGACCAAAATCGGATCGGGCGGGATCGGGATCCCGACGGGATCCCGATCCGTCCCGTCATCACCTCTAGTTTTTAGAGGTTTGCTCTTAGGCAAGTTACCCCTTGTTTTGTAGTCAGAAAGATGAGCTACAAAATGGGTGTTTACTTGCCTGACCAGGGAACCTCAAGTAGTGTCAGTGTTCATTGAGAGAAGATTCTTGTAGAGCACACCGAAGTTATATAACAAAGTGCTGCCGCTATTTCTAGGTTACTTGAAAAACTGAAGTGAACAGGCCACCCGAAGTTGCCGGAAAACCATGATACGGGTATCAGGGTTTTAGCCTACTTTTGAATTGCCCTTTTTTCATATTTTTTGAGTATTCAACTTGTAGGGCTATTTTCTTTGGGCTATTTTCGCGCATATTATACTTATGGTATTTAGTACTTTGAAAAACCCGTCACGGCTATTCAAAATGTTCGAAAGAGGACGATACCTGAGTGTGGCGGGAATTCAAAAAGTGACTGCTTTTTCTCAGGAATTTGAATATTTTTTGAATTTTAGTTCTAATACTAATACTCTTTATGATAGCATTAATGAAAGCACAGCATCGTGACTGCACAATGGTATATAGAACGTATGCAACTAAAAAATTTTCTTATCAAGAATGTCAGCATGTAGATGACGATATTTGAATCCAGATGTCCACTCGATCTTCTTGATAAAAAAAATTCTAAATTTGGTTTTGTAGTTACACACGTCCTATATATCACTGTGTAGCCACGACGCTGTGCTTTCATTAATGCTATCATATAGAGTGAAAATGTCATCTCATTAGAACTGAAATTCAAAAAATATTTAAATTCCTGAGAAAAAGTAGTCACTTTTTGAGCTCCCGCCACGAAATACCGTAAGTATAATATGCGCAAAAATACCCCATACAAGTTGAATATTCAAAAAAATATGAAACAGGGGCAATTCAAAAGTAGGCTAAAACCCATAACCCATAGTTTTTCAAGTAACTTGGAAATAGCGGCAGCAATTTGTTATATAATTTCGGGGTTCTCTACAAGAATCTGTAAAAAAATCTCTCAGTGAACTCTTTAAAAAAAGTCACTACTTGAGGTTCCCTGGTGAGATTAAAAATGGGTCAAAACACAACGCCAAACACGACTTAAATTTTTTTTCAGCATTGGGTTGATTTTTACCCAAAAATTAAAGGCACACCCACAACTGAGCAAAAAGTATCTCAGAAAAAATTAAATTGAACAAAAAATTATTTAACAATAAATTCAAATGAGAAACAATTGGTCTTGGCACGATTTGTTTCCAAAATAACTGTTCTTTGTCAAAAATATTTCACAAAAAACTTTCTTGTAAATAATTATGTGTATAGTTTTGTTCTATTACGTTACTTTCAATTACGTTACTTACGTTTACAAGTGCATTGTTCTAATCTTTCAGTTGCAACCCCATGAGTCGAAGAATTGACTACAGCAGCGAGGATGAAGCTAGCTCAGACGATGGTTGGAGTGATTGGAATGAAGCGGCTGATCAAGTTGAGTTTGATGAACAAGAAGAAGAGCCGGCCAGAGAGCATCAGGCAGTAGTGCGAATGGGGCGCCCCTAAAAAGAGAAAAGCCATTGTTGATCCCCCCAGCACCGATTCATTTGACGCCAAGCCAGCAGCCGAAGAAGAATGGAAGCCGGAGTCAGTTGGCAGTGTTTGAAGGTAAGTCTGTTACACTATGTTGTTTGATTGGTTGTATTCCAGGAGAAGTGTATCAACAGGCAGGGAGGTCCAATGTAGAAGGAATACAACAGTGGCGATGCGTTAAAAATGCGGATGGATGCAAATCAGTAATCGAAACAAATCGAGATAACAATTGCATTGCCAAGAGCGAAGGAGGCCATACACACGTCACAGCTATGGTGGATCTGGATTTAAGGGCATTCAAGGCGCAAATTCCGGTACTTGCTCTTCAGGATCAGGTTAGATGATAAATTTACTGTCCTGCCTGCGCCCAGAGAGATTCATTCAAGGTTGGTCGAACACTCCTCTGATGAGCTCAGGGTTTGCGTAGATTTGCTAAATACTGCACGTGTTATTAACTATCATCGAGGGGTTGGATTTTAACGATATTCATCTCCTCTATGCTGTGATGAATTGTATATGCTTTAGAAACAGGATGCTGATCCTAGGACAACGACAAATCCCGAGCATATGGTTATCCCGGCAGAACTGCGAAACTACAAGGCCAATCTTTTCGCCGTATTCGATAGTGGACCATCAAACAGAAGAATTATCATTTTTTCGACGCCGGCGTTGATGGAAGTGGGTTCCATGTAATTATTTGCTGATTAAACTAAACGATTTTCAGTTCCTCGAAAACTCAGAGTGGTGGGGATTGGATGGCACGTTCGATCTCGTTCCAAAGGGGTGGAAACAACTGTTAACGCTGCACTCAAAACAAGGAGAAAGTTTCGTTCCTTGCCTTCACGTGTTCGGTTAGTTAGAGATGAAGATGCACAGATAGTTTCGTAACGGCCAGTTAGAGATGGCATGTATCGGTGGTATATTGTATCGAGCGTCAACTGTATTTTATTGATCACTTTGTTTAGTGCGGAAAGTATTGTTTCTACAAACACTTTAATACTAAAAAACTAGCTCGGGGGGCCCGCCTGTCGGCGGACCACCCTCGCCTTGGTCAAGGTAAAAAATGTAACTTTTGAAAAATGATACAATTGAAAAATTTAAAAAACAATAAAAAATATACTCACGCAGAGTTTCTCATAACTGGCAAACCGATTTTCCTGGCAGACTTTCTTGCTTTTTTTCTTCAAGTTTTGATTTAAAAAATGAAAATTTTAGATTTCAAAAAAATTACATTATCTCTTATAAAATTCAGTTAATAACGATATTCTCATCTGTTGAAAATATCGTTAATAACAATTTACTAATACAAATTCAAAAAAATCTTTCTGTCGAAAAAGTGATATTTGTGGGCGATGATCTGACTTATTTGATCAATCAAATTTATCCAAGTTTACACTCATCATGTAGCCTCACATGGGCAGAATTGCACTATGCTTTTCTTTTTTCAAGTTTTGATAAAAAAGAAAATTTTCGATTTTAAAAAATTGATATCATCCTTCATAAAACTTAGTTAATAACGGTGTTCACATCTGTCGAAAATATCGTTAGCAACAATGTTTGCTTAAACTACTCACTCTCTTGGCACACCTCTTTCTCTCCTGGTCACCCTCTTGACTCTTCAGGGCCCTTCTCATTCCACTCATTCTCTTGACTAACCTACCTACTCGCATATATCTCTGATCAGTCTATCGGTGAGCCTGCGTAATTCAAGATACTTCTCACTTTCCATCTACACTTATGTAGTACTATATAGAAGTTTCGAACCACTACTCACTGTCTGGTACCTCTACTTACTCCCATGGCACCACTACCTACTAACTGGGATGGCTACTCACTCCTTCGGCATGCCAAAAAAAATCAAACACGAAAGACAAAATAATAAACAAAAACACCTTTGAAACAAAAATACAACTTTCCTCTTGAGACAAAAACAATAAAAATTTAAATTCAAAATAAAGTGCCAAATTTCGAATTTCTTCTAAATAACCACCTCCATAAAATCGCAAATACCCCCGGGTTCCGGTCCTCGTATCGAACCGATCTTTTTTTTAAAAGAAAGCTGAGATTTCGGGCTACATTTTAAGAGTGGGGCAAAATTTCCACTCACAACAGCTCGAGATTTTGACTCTTGAACAAAAAAACGACAATTTGCTCACTAAACCCAAAAATTGAAACCAAAAAATCTCAAACCAAAATCCACAACAGCCATTCTACTCCTGAGATCCCAAGCTTCAATTTAAAAAAAAATCGACAAAAAAACCAAACAAAAACATATCAAACTAACCCAAAACATCAATTGTCCGCAAACAAAACATCTCTAATACTATATAGGAGATTATTTTGGAAACAAATCGTGCCAAGACCAATTGTTTCTCATTTGAATTTATTGTTAAATAATTTTTTGTTCAATTTAATTTTTTCTGAGATACTTTTTGCTCAGTTGTGGGTGTGCCAAATTAAAGGGTAGTACAGTCAACCCTCGTTAATCCGCCACCCCTAGGGACCGGCCTCAGGGTGGCGTATTAACGAGGGTGGCGGATTATCGAGGTGCGATTACCCTACCTTTACTTAACTTTAGCTTTTTTGGGACCGGCCCTAGGGTGGCGGATTATCGAGGGTGGCGGATTAACGGGGTGGTGGATTAGCGAGGGTTGACTGTATTTTATTTTGGCCATAAAATACTGAAAAATGGCCATAAGTTATTGGTTTTTTGCCATAAAATGTCAAACTTTGGCCATTAATTCGTGTTGGTCATAAATTCTGCCCATTGACTGTTCTGTTATCTACTTGATCATCCCTTCGCATGATTGTTCTTTTCAGATATGGCGTGAAATTTACGGCAATGAGAAGGACAACGACTCACTGACATTTGTAATATTTCTTTCACTTTAGTTGTTTAAGTCTTACATTTGGTTTAGTGAAGCACAAAGCGTTCAGCAACAAGCACGTCGCCAATAACTACAAACGCACTGTGTCGGATGCAGGTGTCCAGTAAAGTCAAGGATCCGAAGTCCAAGCAACATTCTTGAAATCGTTGTCGAAATATCCGAAGAGTACTCAAGTCATGAGTCAATTGCAGAAGGGATCCTATCACCGAGGGTAAAGAAAGCGATGCGCGAGAAGGCGAAGAAAGGAGAAACGGCGAAGTCGATTATGCAGTAGAGTGTGATTCCTTCCGTGTTTTGAAAGCTCTTGCAAATCCAAAACTTCATGAGCTATCAAACGAGTGAGAACACTGAATCGGTCACAATTGAGCACCTAAGTGATTGCGCTGCCGCGAAGGAATGCTGCAACGTGGGAAGACTGCAGTTGGCAGATAGTGAGGCGGAATTCAGAGAAATTATTTTTTATCATTCCATGTAAAACGTCCTTTGATTAACTTTTGTGTTTTGAGGTTGTGGCTTTCGTCCTGTTCATTCATCAGCCACTTCACCGTAAAGCTTATCTGCTGGAGGAAGGAGGCCGAAAGATCTATGGAAGAAGACCGCTCGACGTGATGACGTCAAAGAAGGTGACTACTCGGGACATTGTGGAGCACTACGATTTTTGGTGCAGTGGATTCATCCTCGTGGCTTAGGAACAATGCTTGGCAATATACATCTACATCTACTTGTCCTCAATTTGCAAGCCATATTTTTTATTTTAAGAATTTTACGTATTTCGTCTTTCTACGATCTAGTCCCGTTTCTACGCTTGCCATTGCTATGAGGGAGCGAAGAAGAGGCCATGTAAACATGCGCTGTTGATTTTGAAAATGCAGGGCTCTATTCGATTCTCGAGGCATGCTGAAGCTGACGGGTCAGGAAGAAAAAGATTAAGGCCGTCACAAGAATAGCTGATCAATTTTCTGCGATATCCAGTATGCAAGGTTCTCCAGTGCATTATGTCCAAAGTATATCTAGTGAATTTCACCGATCCACTAAATCCAGTGTGTGTCCTCTAGTAATATCATATCCAGTGCCTCATGAATTCCTAGGCTCAGTCCGTGGTGGCAATGGCTGTTCCTGGTGTAAGGATTGTTGGCGAAAGTCGGGCCCTTTTGCTTGTCTGTCGGTTCGAGGGCGAACCTGGTGGCTGGTGGAGGCGTAAGGATTGCCCAGCGTTTTTTCCCGCATTCCAGCGATTCCCTATAGTTTCAATATATCCAGAGTAAAATAACCAGAGATAGTTTAGTTTAAACTGCCATTTGTCATTTTTTTATATATTCAAATGAGTTCAATGAGTTTCATTGTGAGTAATATATGGAACAATTGGAATAAAAGTAATCGGAATAAAAGTAATCGGAATGGACATAGGACAGTTCGTGGTGGAGACAGTTCGTGGTGGACAGTTCGTGGTGGTTTTTCGAATGGACAGTTCGTGGTGGACAGTTCGTGGTGGTTTTTCGAATGGACAGTTCGTGGTGGACAGTTCGTGGTGCTTTTCCGTTGAGCTTAAGATATTATTATTTTTAGCTCTTTTCTTAAATTTATGATGCACCAAATCGGTCATAGGACAAAATGTCAACGCCAAAATGTTAACATCAAAATGTCGGCTGTATTAATTTTCGTGCTTGGCGGCCCTACGGGCCGCTTTTTTTTGCTTGGTGCTTTGAAGGTTTTTCGTTTTTCGAAAAATGGGCATATATACACTCATTCACAGGTATCTAAAGCTCTATGAAGTTTAGTCCTTTTTGACGACATGTAGGTTAATAAACATGAAAAAACATGAAAACGACAGAAAATGCAAGATTTACTGGAACCACTATAACAACAGCAACAACAATGAAAAGAGAAAATGCTGGGTTTACAACAAAACGGAAAACAAAAGTAAGGGAAATGCTGGATCAATAATACTTGACATCAATGATTTCTAGACATCAATGACTTATTAGACTAAGGCTACATCGAAATGTACGCCTCGGTGAACCACCATTGCGTTTCTGGCGCTTGAACGTAAGGGAGTATTGACCTGAAACTAGTTACATTCACCGAGTTTCCGAAACTAAATAAAAAAACATACGGCTTCATAATCTGCTGAAAAATAGGCAAATTTGGGAATCTCGTCCGGCTTATACAAAATAAAGTTCAGCTGATAGAGACGAGCTGCAAGAATAAGGTTTTTTGAGTACCCGAAAGCGGCCTCTTTTTGATGCATTGCCACATACACCTTGATTTCTTCTGGTGATCCGAATATACCAGCCCATTTTGCGTCCAGATTATCCAGCAGATATTTCATAAGCTCTTTGCGCACTTGGAGATGATAAAATTGGTTTCCTGCGACAAAGAATGAAATCGCTCTGAAATGAAGGTTTTCAATCAATGCGAAATCCAATATTTTTTTCTAGCCTGTAAAGACAGTTGCCATCTCCCACCATCCGCAAAAAATTTACGGGCTCTTCAATTTCCCATTTGTAGAGCTTTTTCTCAGCTTTATTTGAATCCAATAGCATCTCTTCCTTTTCAGCAGCTTCAAAGAAAAGGAGAGCAGTTTCATCTTGATGATCGGAAATCACAGGCTCGATTTCTACTGGATCGTTCTCTTCTTCACTTTCTTCATTGACTGCACACTTGCCCTTTCTCTTTTCTCTGCAAACAAGATGTTTAAGATAAGTCAATAAAATGTAACTACTTCAGATAAGTTGCCTTCATACCCATAAGCTTTCCAACTTGTGATAGATAGTCACCCATAAAGTAATGATATGTAGCATCAGAGTAATCATCGTTTAAAAAGTCGGTCACATCGGATTGTAATTGAATTAGCTGGCTTGTTATCTCTGCATAGCGCTCTTGAGGTTTATTTGGCTGAACTCTACCTTCCAGGACTGCTTCACATTCCTTTTGCTCTCGGTAGTGCAACTACAATTTAAAATCTTTTTTGCAATAAATAGTATAGAGCCGTGGACATTACCTCCCGATTTCGAACAATCCATTCACCTAGCCTTGCACGCTTCCTGAAGTGACATCACAGATAATTGTATTGGATTTGCGGTAGAGATTGAGCTGTGCATCAGTTGCGAAAATTGCGAGATCTTGATCCAAAATATTAAAAGTATTCAATGATGGCATATAATGATTTCTTAACTTACTTCCGTATAGCAAAAAACGTTCATGAAAATGCTCAGTACCCACTTTTGTAATTGATCCTCGATGAGTGTAACGCAGCCCGTCGAATTATTTGTCCATTAAATTCTGCATGTATTTAAGCGGAGGGAATCTCTTTCCTGTGCAGCGCTGTAAAAACTTCTTAAGCGCGGTTGTTTTCTCGCAGGAAGCAGCGGTGCGAACTTGTAGTAAGGTTGTAAAACGGTTTTTGATCTCAGTAAGATTAGTGAAAGGCAAAATTTGTTACCTGAATCAGCATTAGGAATCGATTCAAGAATCTTTTTTTTCCAGTTTAACGACAGAAGCTATTGGCTTTTCCACAGATCCCGTTGCAACTTCTGCCCCCAATTGCTTGCTTTCATTGCTTTCCCAGACACCTGACAACAACTCGTCATTTAAACAAAAAAAAAAAGACAATTTATACGTCTAGTCGCTCCTGAGGCCCTGAACAAAAATGATGCGCTCCGTTTCCACTTCCTTCCCAGCACACTTCTCGGTCAATTTTTTGAATGGCGACCCACGATGGCAGCGGAGTCTTCCTAGCAGCTTCTCCGGAGTCTCGAATTCTGCGACATTCTGAGCAGGAGTAAGTGATTCTTTCGCTTCCATCCTTGCGTTTATTTACCCCATTTTTTGTCCACGTAAAGCAGTGAGTCTCTGGTTTTATTGAACACGGAGTAATCACTTCTTGTTGAGAACATTAGCTCCACTTTCTCATTAGCTTGCGGTTTCCACATCTCCGAACACCTCAACTATATAAAATAATGAACGAAAAATGGCAAACAATCAAGTCTTTAACCATTGCTTGAAAAAAATAGCATAAAAGCTGCAGAACCAGCTTGGCCGAATGAAAAAGACATGTAAAGACAATAAAGTACTAGTAAAATTAATACAGCCGACATTTTGATGTTAACATTTTGGCGTTGACATTTTGTCCTATGACCGATTTGGTGCATCATAAATTTAAGAAAAGAGCTAAAAATAATAATATCTTAAGCTCAACGGAAAAGCACCACGAACTGTCCATTCGAAAAACCACCACGAACTGTCCATTCGAAAAACCACCACGAACTGTCCACCACGAACTGTCCATTCGAAAAACCACCACGAACTGTCCACCACGAACTGTCCATTCGAAAACCACCACGAACTGTCCACCACGAACTGTCCATTCGAAAAACCACCACGAACTGTCCACCACGAACTGTCCTTTTACCAATCGGAATAAAAGTAATCGGAATAAAAATGTTTGATGGTTTTCCAAAATAAAATTCTGGGAGATATCAATTTAATTTTGGAAACCCATGAAACATTTTTATTCCAATTGTTCTAATATATTATTCACAATGAAACTCATTTTTTATTTTCTCAATAAATATTTAAAATGAATGAAATTTTGTCTGATAGATATATCTGATCTAATAGATAAAATCTGATAAAATTTTATCTACCAGATAAAATACCGACTGATTTTATCTGATAGATAAATTATCTGTTCAGATAAATTTATCTGTTCTGCGCACTATGACTAGAGTCACCGCGATTTATAGCCAAAGTCCAAAAGTTTATGGCTAAAATTAAATATTTTATGGCCATTTTTCAGTATTTTATGGTCAAAATTAAATATTATCCAAAATTAAATTGCCTCAATGACTCAAGCACTGCTGTAACCACAGCATTTCAGGTCAATCTTCATACCTGCGCCCTCTCTCCAGCCTTCGAAACCTGTTCTTATCCCATAATCAACTACAGCAAGTCACCAACGAACTGCATGGTTTGACTGGTTTGAAGGTTTTAGCACTGGACCACAACCTAATCTACAAAGTAAAATCCTTTTCTACAACTTTTACTTACCAATGATCATCATTTTTTTTATCAGATTGAGCCAGATGCCTTTAAAGACCTGCCTATTCAAAAGCTTTTCCTCGAGTCCAACAAGCTGTATTATCTGCCTGAGAAGATTTTTGACTCCTTCAACAAAGAAAAAATACAGGCTATTGATGTATCAAGTAGGTTTTTTGTGGGGGGTTTTCAAGTTTTCAAAAGGGGGAAAGGTACAACTTATATTGCGAATGATTTGAATAGACCGATTTAACTGTGTGAAGTAACATTTTAGATTCTGGCTTGAAATTTCTATCTGATTTTTATCTATTTATTTTTGTACGGTGATTTTGCTTGTTATTTTTACTTGATTTTATAGAAAAAATGGTAACTAGCAAAGGTTTGATCACGGAAGAAAAGAGTACTGTTGGGGGGTAGGATTTCGGTATCATTTTGGAACTGACGTTTTTTCGCAATTTTGATTTACACGATCATTTACAACCATATGCTGAAAATGACGCCAAGAAGGTGAGCTACATTTTGAGTATAAGGTTATAAATGATTAAGTAAAATAAAATTGCAGCAAAACGTCGGTTTCAAAATAAATACTTGAAAATTCTGGGACAGTCCTGGGTAGGATGGCAGGGAACTGAGTATTGTTGATTTTTTTTAGAATTAATAATCATGACTTGAGTTTGATTTCTCTCTGTATGATATCTCAAATGAAAGTCCGGACTCTTGGCTACATTTAAGTATATGAACGTGTGACTTGTACAAAACATCCAGAAAATATCAACCAAGCCAGCCCCAGAAAAACCCCAAAAACCATCGATTTTCGGAAATTTGTCCTATTTTAGCCTGGATACAAGCTCCAGTAGCTGTCAAACCGTGCGCTGATTATATTGTTGGATAGCCAGTAGTGTGAGGGTCGTTTTGACACCAAACTTGTAAATAAAAGGAGATAAAAAAGAGGTGTGCACCCAGTTGTGGTCGAAACTGCGTTCAAATCATTCGCAATATAAGTTGCCCCCTCTCCCCTTAAAGATTTTTATTAGTTTTTGATTTTTTCGGTAATAAAAAGGTACAGAAATATCTGAGATTAGGCAAATGGCCGGTCATGATCTAATCCTAAGAATATCCGACATTTTCTCAATGGTGAGAAAAAGGGTAGATGAGAACAAAGCTTGGAGAGATTGTGGGCATAATCTTCGAAGCTATGGTCTCAATCGAAGCTCTCTTTTCACATCCATTTGGATTTTATCTACTGAAAAACTTTGTTATCCGCACCCGGAGCCGAGCCGCGAGTGTGCGGCTCCAAAGTGCTGATCTGGTCAATTTTATCCATGTTTTTCGACAATATTAAATTTATTTAAAGACCATTTTGTAGCGCTGTACCTTAGTTGCAAAATGACACCAACTCCAATTTTTTTCGGTTGATGTAAAAAGTAATAACTATTTTGAAGGCAAAAGAACACATATTCTTAGAAAAAAGTTTACTACTCTGACCAATTTAGACAATTCCTGGATTTGCATTTGGGACCGAGAGTGGCTCGGCAATTGGTTGCAATCCATCGGCGATGCCAATCTAGGCGATTTAGCCTGTCTATCCAGACAAAACAAAGGAGAAAAAGAGGACTATGTGGATGGAGATGGTGAGACTGAGTCCTCCTCCTGGATGATCTACCTAGCTTCACTACTATCAGTGGTCACCGTCATCTCCCTAGCTGCCATTGGATACTTGTTGGTTCAGGAAAACAAAAGGAATCGCCTGCTCTTCAACAAGTTGAGACGGGTACCCTCGGACATGGTCCGACTGATTCCAGAAAATTTGTCATTTCCCAATCCAGTGGTTTCTATACTCAGCAATGATTGTGCCAAGAATAAATCCAGTAGCACTCCACCGCCTCCAATTATAAGACCTCCTAACAGGGAAAATGTTGGCCAAAAACATGTGAGGTTCAGTGGAATGTAAGAGAGAATATTTGAGAGATTGTATTTATGGACTAGATGGTCTCAGATCAGTGCATAATATTAGGATTTGCATTGACTTTTTCAATATTCCTTAGTGGTTTTGAGTAATTTTTTCATTCTAAAATAAGTACATTTCGTCACTTTGAACACGGAAAAGGCCGTTTGTATTAAACTACGCGTTTTGTGCAGAATTTTGCGCTAGCATTGATGGCATTCGAGAAAAGTTAATTTCCGCCTGTTCCTAACCACATAAAAATGAGTGGTACTTGCTCGAATTCATGTATAATTTCATTGAAAATTTCCAATTTCTCTTATATAAGCCAGTTTTCGAAAATCCTTCCACTTGAGACAACAAACATTCGAATGTGTCGCGATTAAGAATTTTCGAAAACTGTCCCAGGTCATACATGAATTTGAGCAAGTACCACTTATTTCGAAGTGGTTGGGAACAGGTGAAAATTAACTATTTTCAAATCCTGTTTTACTCATTCGAATTGCTCCTGTTTCCAAAATTTTTTTCAACCGTCATGCTCAGCATAAAATTCTGCACAAAACGCATAGTTTAGTAAACACGGCACTAAGTGTAAATATCAATAATACCTCTAATATGTAATTGTGCACATGTAATCTTTGTTCTAAATGTAAACAATTAAAGGGGAGGAGGGACATTCATACGCATCGTCTAGGTCGCAGGTTCGACCACAACTGGGTGCACACCTCTTTTTTATCTCCTTTTATTTACAAGTTTGGTGTCAAAATGATCCTCACACTCCTGGCTATAATCAGCGCACGGTTTGACAGCTACTGGAGCTTGTATCCAGGCTAAAATAGGCCAGATTTTCCGAAAATCGATGGTTTTTGGGGTTTTTCTGTGGCTGGCTTGGTTGATATTTTCTGGATGTTTTGTACAAGTCACACGTTCATATACTTAAATGTAGCCAAGAGTCCGGGCTTTCATTTGAGATATCATACAGAGAGAAATCAAACTCAAGTCATGATTAAAATTCTAAAAACATTCAACAATACTCAGTTCCTTGCCATCCTACCCAGGACTGTCCCAGAATTTTCAAGTATTATTTTTGG
Source organism: Ditylenchus weischeri (assembly GCA_029231635.1). NCBI lineage: Eukaryota > Metazoa > Nematoda > Chromadorea > Rhabditida > Anguinidae > Ditylenchus > Ditylenchus weischeri. Next base: position 17,741 of record JAMRYI010000562.1, on the reverse strand, counting down.
AATCGACGTTTTGTTGAAACATAGAGTTAAAAAAATGGGGTGTGCACACAATGGGAATTGAACCTGTGACCTATAAGCGATGCGTATATGAAGTTCCCCGTTAATGGTAAATTATTGGTAAATGTCAAGGCGATAGTCAAGTTTCGTAATACAGGATTGGACAAATAACTCGCCTGATCTCGAAAAGTCATAATTTTTTTTTCTGAAGCAATTTCGATAATTTTTTTTTAAATTTTTTAAGGGCAACCAAACAAAAACGACTTTTAAAAGTATTTGTCACGCGACAAAATATTTTTCAACAAAAACGACTTTTTCCGGAGAAATGAGGATGCTTGAGGAAATATGGATGGAGCCAATGTTGTCTTGCACGTCTTACACCTATTTAGCCGATAGAAAAGACCGGCACCGAGAATTGCCATCAAAAGAATCTTCTGCGCTCGGGAGAAAAGCATCACCTAAATTTATGGTTTCAATAAAGCTATGCAGAAATACAAAGTACAAAAATCACAAACATAGAAAACATTAAAGTCAAAATGGGTGTGGAAAAATTTTTTTGAACAAAAAACTGCCTTGGTCCCCCCCCCCTCTTGTTTTGTCAATTGAGGTCGGAAGTCGTATGTATCGGTAGTAACTATGGAACTACCTGAATACCACCACATGGGCACTATTATCCGCGTATGGCCTCCTCGATGCAACCAACTGGGTACTGTAACCTAAGTACTGCCACTTGGGTACTCCTACATATGTACGGCTATTTGAGTACAGTAGAAAAACCCGATAAATCGCCACCCCTGGTGGCTGTTTAGCCGGAGTGGCGGTATATTGGGGCCATCATTTTATCGGACTTATATCAGTAAAGTCAACTCGTGATATAACTACCCTTAATTTAGTCAAAAAGGAACATTTAATAATCGATTAAAAACCGGGAAAATCATAAGAAGTGTCATAAGTGGCATCGGAGAAGAAAAAAGCTGACACAAATTTGAAAAAAAAACGAAAGGAAAAAGAAAAATTTTGCAAAATATGTTAGGTGACGATTTATTAGGAGTAATTTTATTAAACGGAACCGGCTAGAGGTGGCGGTATAGTGTAGATTTATTGGAGGTACACTTTCCGCCGTTTCTTTGCTGGCCAGCTAAATTTCGCCGAGGGTGGCGGTTTATTGCGGGTGCCTATTTTTCAAGACTCGACCCAACTACAATCTGGTTACTACCACTTAAAATGTCTAGCCTAATAGCTGACTACATCATTTTTTCGGATCACTGGACATCCATGACAGCTATTAGACAAGAACATGATAAATGTTGTAATCGCAGCTACGCAAAGAGAAAAAAACATAGAATAAGAACTCAAAAAAGTCGTTTTTGTCGCGCGACAAAACATAATCGACAAAAACGGAAAACCCCTTTTTTAACAAATACTTATAAACACCTGTTTTGTCTGGTTGCCGTTTTAATTTTACAGACACGACAATCCCCTAGTACTCCTCGTGGTTTCGGTCCTGCGGTAAGACTAAGCGAAAACGGTTTTGAAACTAATAAGTAAAAACTAGTTAAAAAAAAGTTGTGACATTTTGATATCAGGCAAATTATTTCGGCCGCCTGCATTATTTTTAAGCAGAAAAATTTGAATCTAATACAATCTAAATTTAGAGTGGATAATCTTGTTCATGCTTCAGTTGTACAATAATTATTGGCATGTAATGTTTCGAATATAATCGTGGAATAAACAGTTTGTCGAAATTTAGTAATTTGTCATAAAGTGCAGTTCATATGGCAAAAAAAGTTCCCAAATTTTTTGGCAAAAGTGATTTATAACTTTTATAACGAGAGAAATAATAAATAAAAAATAGGAGCGTGTTGAATTTTTTTCATATTGATATAAGGAATGAGAATTCAAAGTTGGGGGTGGGGTGTTAACTTCATATACGCATCGCCTAGGGTCGAAGGTTCAAATCTCCCTGGGTGCACACCTTATTTTTTTACTCTAATTTTCAGCAAGTTCACTGACGTCTAGAGCAGGGTGGTATACTCGATGATTACCTCAGCCATCAGCCTCAGCCTCAGCCGGCTGAGGTCTGAAAATTTTCCTCAGCCTCAGCCGTCAGCCGGGCCAAAATTTTTACCTCAGCCATCAGCCTCAGCCTCAGCCGGCTGAGGTCTCAAAATTTTCCTCAGCCTCAGCCGTCAGCCGGGCCAAAATTTTTACCTCAGCCATCAGCCTCAGCCTCAGCCGGCTGAGGTCTCAAATTTTCTCAGCCTCAGCCGTCAGCCGGGCCAAAATTTTTACCTCAGCCATCAGCCTCAGCCTCAGCCTCAGCCGGCTGATGGCTGAGTTAACCTCAGCCGGCTGAGATCGAGCTCAGCCGGCTGTAATATAAAACTATTTAAATTAACAATTTTATTGGTTTGTGTATAAATAGCCATAAAATAGACAAAGCTGGTTTTTGAGGAAAATGACTTATGTTTGGTGAAAAAAGTCTTTTTTGTGCGAATTTTAATTTTGTAAAATTAAATTTGTATTCTTCTAGTTTTCTTTCAAAATGATAACAGCATTAAGTAGCCGTGCAATTCTAGTCACTGATAAAGTATCGATTATTGCATAACGTCACGAAATGTAAAATAATATGTTAAAGTTATGAACTGAATTACTTTTCTGAGCCCCCCTTATGCTTTGGCCCTACTGTTTACAATTTTTTAAGATAAAGCAATAGATAAAATTTTGTAAGAAACCAGAATTGCAGCGCTACTGAAAAAATTTTCAGAATTTCAGGAAAAATAATCAGAAAAATAAGTCTTTATACTTCTAAAAAAGCTCTATCTTCAAAAAAGTACACTGAAATAAAAAACAATTCCTGGCACGCTTAGCTCTCTTGAATACTTCGAAGCTTATCTTTGTTGGCACTTTGAAAAACACTTTGAAAAAAAAAGTTTAAAATTTTTTCTGTTAAGAAAATTTTAAAAGGTTTTTTTGCCTCAGCCGTCTGCCAGGTCCGAAAAATTTCCTCAGCCGTCAGCCGGGTCATAAATTTTACCTCAGCCTCAGCCACATCCTCAGCCGGCTGAGGTCTGAAAAATTTACCTCAGCCTCAGCCGTCAGCCGGGCCAAAATTTTTACCTCAGCCATCAGCCTCAGCCTCAGCCGGCTGAGGTCTCAAAATTTTCCTCAGCCTCAGCCGTCAGCCGGGCCGAAATTTCTACCTCAGCCATCAGCCTCAGCCTCAGCCGGCTGATGGCTGAGTTCAACCTCAGCCGGCTGAAGTCAGCCGGCTGAGGTTACCACCCTGGTCTAGAGCCAAAAAGTATCGAGCAATAGATTGCAACCGTTTCCCGCACTGCTTTACTGTCAGCAAATGCAAAAAGATTAAAAAATATTTGAAATTAAATGTTTGAATGTTTATTGTCTTGATGGGAATGTGTAATTTGACAATGAGTTTCAAAATCAAAGGGTAGTTTTGTAAGAAAATCGACCACGCTGAACACGAATCCGACGTTAGAATTTGGAGTTAACATGGTTAACATTGGGTTAACATAAATTTTTGAAATTGCGCTAAAAACAACAGGGGGAACCAAGACGAAACGGAACGAACTTTTGACACAACCTAGTATTTTGATGTAGCTTTTACTGGTTTTGGTGTAGTTGAATATATTTTCTAATATTTACGACAATTTGAAACCTATTGGTGTGGCCAAAAAGATACTTTTCACTTTTCTTCACATTTTTAGCACATCTCTCAGGATTTTCGGTAAGTATTTTGATAGGTTTCTCTGTCACGCTTTTTATGTCCGTGACTTCTTTTAACCAACTTCCCATTTATAAATCTCTTTGTTCTCAACGTTTTCAAGGGTAAACTAGGGCGTAGAGTTCACATAACTAATCAGAATTGGCATGTGATGCTTAAAATTTAGAGTTTTACGCCAACCTGGGCACCATCACCTGGGTAACACTGCCTGGGTGGTACTATCTGCGTATCACTAACTATGAAATAACTATTACTTAGGTACCAATACCTTAGTGTCCCTAAACTGAGTCCTACTACAGTCGAACCTCTATTTTACGACTCTATTTAACGACACACTCTATTTAACGACACATTTTTTCTGTTTACCGAAGTGTCGTCAAATCGAGGTTTTACTGTACCTAGACGTTACTTTAACTATTCTATACATTACTTAAGTACTGCCACCTGAGAATACCTAGGTACCAACAGGTTGGTGTAAAACTCTAAATTTTAAGCATCACATGCCAATTATGATTAGTTATGCGAACTCTACTCCTTAGTTTACCATTGAAAACGTTGAGAACAAAGAGATTTATAAATGGGAAGTTGGTTGAAAGAAGTCAAGGACATAAAAAGCGTGACAGAGAAACCTATCAAAATATTTACCAAAAATGTTGATACCTACCCAGCCTGAGGTGCACCCTTCCCTTTTTACGACTTTTTATGAACCACTTACTACAAAGAAAGAAAGTTTGCTGCACCAAAATTTGAACCTGTGACCTCCAAAAACATGCCTTGGTTGCTCAGGGCAATCAAAGATTCACCCCAAAATGCATTGGTCAAGCTGTGGTCTTCGGCCACTTTGAACTAGAGATGATGTATGGCCTATTCCGGCACGGGACGGGACAAAACCGTGAAAAAAAATTTCGGGACGGGACACCGGGATGGGATGACCAAAGAATTTACTCCAGGACGGGAATCCGGGACAAAGTCAAATCCCGAGACGGGACAATAATTTTGCCGGTCGGGAAGCAAACATAAAGTTTGGCAGCGAGAAGAAACAAGAACGAAAAAATATGCAAAATTTTTTGTCCCAAGGACAGTATCTAGATATTTTCCGAGTATATACTCGAGTATATTTTCGATTTACATTCCCAATATTTACTCAAAATTTGGCGAGAGTTTCAAATAATGATAAAAACTAGAATAAAATTCACTAGGACTTTCGAATTCCTGAGACGGGACCATTAATCCGGGAAGAGAAAAATTACTCCGGGACGGGACACCGGGACGGGACAGCTAGAAAAAAATTTCGGGAAAAGTTCCGAGACTGGTATTACTTATAAAACCCTTCGGAACGGGAGTCCCATCCCGCCATCATATCCACTTTGAACTGTCTATTACTTTTTTAGTTGATTAACCCTTAATTTTTTATAGTTTTTCACACAGTTTAATTGACTATTCTGTCAATTTGTTCAATTCTGTCAAGTCCATTAGTGTACAAATTGTGACCAAACAAATTGTGGAACATGACACCCCTTCTTGGCTAAATTACGGCCGTCATAAATGCTCGTTTTACTTAATTATACAACTTAGGGTCAGGTATATCTACCGGAATAACATAAAGACATGGAGGTGGAAAGCGTTGTAAAACAGATGAAGGCACTAGTGAGCTTTACCTCCGTAATACTATATATGTACTTTTTATGTAGTAAAAATAAGGTTATCAATACCAAAAATGTTGAGAGATGTGAAGAAAAGTAAAACGTATCTTTTTGGCCACACCAATAGGTGTCAGATTGTCATAAATATTAGAAAATCTATTCAGCTACACCAAAGTCTGCTAAAGCTACACCAAAAGCTTAATTTGTAGCTATAGAGGCCACATAAAAGGCTACATCTCTGTAAATAAATAAAAAGCTGCAATGTAGTCGAAACGTCTACACGCTGCCAACACTGGCTGCAAGATTAAAATTGAAATCCATTTTTCAGCGTGGCCGAACCTCTCGATAGGTCCATTTTTACCGATTGAACATATAATTAACGAACATTATATCTTATCAATATTTTTATAGATAATAGGTATTCGCGAAAAATACGGCAAACTATCATCTGTAACATTGATGCTTTTACAGATATTACGCTTTATCTATCCGAAGAAAGATGGATTTGCTGAAACAAGTAATAGCGCAGAAGCGAAAGCAAATTGAGGATATTACTATTGACAATGTAAATATATTTATATCAAACTGCTCTCATACTCCTAAACATTCTATTTGGTTTAGAACGGGAGCAAGTGCATTCGAACAGCTGATATGTTCAAGAAAGAGAAGAATGCATATTTCGAGCGACAAAAGGAGCTGGACAAGAATTACAAGACTGTAAGTTATCAATTGCGTCAGATAGCAAGTGTCTGGATTTTAGTATTTTTTAGTTCCCAATATATCTTTGTATTTGATGATAAGATAATTGACCATCTGTTTTCAGGCTAATGACCTGCTGAACACTCGTGCCGGAGAAGATCTCACATCGCTAGAGTCGACCTCGCAGGTAGAATTGCCTCGTCCAGAAGTCATTACCCGTCTACGTTCTCGAGCAGCACCAATTATGCTGTTTGGGGAGACTCATGCTGATGCCCTCCGCCGACTTAGAAAACTGGAAATGGAGCAGCCGGAGCTGAAAGAAGGATGGAAAAACGACTTTCAGACTGCACTCACTCAAGTGGACAATGACCTAGTGGAAGAAGTGATCAAGGGAAACAAGGACGAGGTCGGAAAACACGACGTGCAAATGCCAGATATCGACACCAATTGGGATCAAATAGCGGTAGACAGCTTTTTGCGAAATTTTGGAATTGAAAGTAGGACTTTTTATTTTACAGCAAAGAGCAAACCTGCTGGGCGAAGGGGACGATGCCAACCGAGACTGTGACATCATCCGCGAATTTCTGGTGTATTTGCTAAAGCGCTGGGGACGAGAACTGAATGCTAGGGATGAAGCGGAGAAAAGAAGTCCCAAAGGCAAGATGGAAGCGGGCATGCACAAGCAAACCATGGAGCAGTTGAGGTATGGTTGCTTTTAGTTGTTATCATCTTTCACCTGAGTTATGGTTAGGGTAACAACTCTAACTTTTTCTCAGACATTTCTAATTTTTGGGAGACATTTTGCCTACACATTTTCGGATTTTTTCAAAGTCATTTTACCTACAACGTTTTAAAATTTTACAAATTTTTCGTTACTCTTCCCCTACTACTTTTCCACATGTCGGGGTGGGAGGTGATTACACAACTTCCTCCAAATTGCGGTCCCGGTTATGGAAAAAATCACAATTACAATACAAAATTTTATGATGGAAATTGCAATTTAATAAATTTCAGGCCGTTAATTAGCAGCTTTGAGAAGTACACATGCAATTCCGATATACGAATCCATTTGGTTCACATATGTCGTTTGTGCATCATTGAGAAAGACTACATCAGAGGCAGGCTGTTTCTTAAACAATAATTTTATGCCTAAATCGACTCCATTTTAGCCAACAACGCCTACATGGAAATGGCAATTGGGAATGCGCCGTGGCCAGTGGGAGTGACAAGATCTGGTATCCATCAACGTCCCGGGTCTTCCAAAGCTTACGTCTCCAATGTGGCTCATGTGTTGAACGACGAAACTCAGAGGAAGTACATTCATGGGTTGAAGCGATTGATGTCCAAGTGTCAGTACTACTTCCCTGCTGATCCTAGCAAATGTGTTGAATATGTTAGAAGAGATTAATATTTTGTTGTTTCCGGCATTGAAAATAAAGCCAATTGATGGAAAACTGTTTTTTAAATTGCGTTAACCATTCGAATTATTACTTAGTGCCCTTTCACAGTGCGGTGTGGATTACATTCTTATAATTTATAGCCACAGCAAATCAAACCAACATGGAGGTGGACAGTAATGAGGTATGTTAAGGTTATTTGTTAATGGGACTGTGGTTTGTCTCAATTTTTTTATTCTTTCAGGGGTCCTACATTCCGGAAGCCTATGTGGAGTTCGTGGACAAGATAGCAGCTTGTCGTGAAGCGGGCGATCAACACGAGCTGAATAAATTGAGAGAAGAATTTAGTGAGCAATTTCCACTTCTTCCTTCAATCTGGTTGAGCTGGATAGAGTTTGTTTTTTTTTAATATTTTTATGACATTTCACCTTTACAATTTTTTAATTGTCAGAGATGAGATTGAGAAAGGAGCTGACCAAAAAACCGTGGAATCTCTTTTTGACCGTGCAGTTGCCGACTTCCATTCCGCCCAGGTCTGCGCCAAATATATTGAGTGGGCTTGTGGAATTGACATGGCTTTTGCCAAGGAGGTAACATGTTTATAGCTTTTGATTATGTAGTCGTTAATGCCGCCGGCCTTCAGAAACTGGAGCTTATGGTCGGTGTCATTGGTCTTCGGCCCGACTCCGCAGGCATTGTGTGGGAGAGCTATTTAGATATTGTGGAAGCCGAGTACTGTATGCTGGTAAATGAGGATGATTCTAATCCACAGAGATGTGCCGCCGAGAATCAACTGAAAACCTTGTTTGACAGAGCTCTTCAGATTCCTCACCAGAAATTAACTGAGATTTATGACCGATATCTGGAGTTTGTAGGTAAGTCTTTTCGAATAGTCATTTTTAGATGTTAGTGACCTGGAATTGTCTAGGTGAAGATAAAGAGTCACCTGGAATGAAGGCTGCTGTGGAAGGTATTGTTTTTTCGTGTTCACCAAAATTGAGTTGAATTTGGTTCTTTTAGCTTCCCAGAAGGCCTATGCAGCTATCCAAAAGCTTGAAGACAATTTATTGACTTCAGATGACAAAATCACGGCTTTTGCAGGTACTTTTTGAGTGAATTTTGTATTTACCTAAAAACTAACCGATTTCTGGCTTGAAAATGAAGGACTTAATGGGCTGAAATTCCAAATTTTGAGTTCTTTACACATTGAAAAAAAAACAAAGTAATTAGAAATCTACAATAAAATTTTACAATAAATACAATACTTAAATACAATACTTAAATACAATACTTAACACCTTTATTGTGTGTGCGCCACAGATTTACACTAATCCGCCTCACTGTTGCCACATGGAAAGTTAGCCGGGAAGATTGCAGGAGGGGCGAATTAGCTGTATACTATGGATAGAACTGGCATTTTTGCAAAATTTATGCTTTTTATACATTAAAGACCTTTTTAATTTTACATTAGATTTTGTGAAATCAATAATATCATGGAGTTCACGAGAAATTGGATTTAAATTCGTTGCGTGTGCACATTCGAATCTTGATATAAAGTTCTCGACGACCACCCCAAAGTATTCCCCATTATGGAGGTGTCTTTTATATCAGAGTCAGTTATATCGATCTTTGACTGTATACCATAAATATATAAGTCGGTCTATGAGACTATATGGTCAGTCAACCATAACCCTACGAAATTATTTCAGGTTACATAGCGTATGAGCAGGATGGTGGCAACCCTTCTCGCATACAGATGATCTTCGAGCGTGCCATAGTGGAATTCCCTTTTTCCCCCGATCTCTGGCTGCAGTACACTTCTTGGATGGACTCTGCTATGAAAATTCCACAAGTAATGCTAAGTTAAAAACTCGGGGTTTGTAGCTGAATTAAATCCTTTATTTAGTTGATCATCTCCACCTATGACCGAGCATGCAAACTGTGCTACGACTGCTGTCCCCTCTTGCAACAATCCCTGCTGGCTTTGGAGCGCATCGGCATGTCTTATGAGAGTCTGGAGTCAGTCTGGGCTCATACGAAAGCAGCCATTCAAAGCGAGGAGGAGAGCGTCTCTGTGTTCCGCACCTACATCTACTTGACTCATAGGCATTTGAAGAGTACAGGTAATGATTTGCAATCTTCATCCATTGAGGTTATCCATTATAATAAACATGTCAATTCAGGTGCCACAGAGTTGTCTAAGGTGGAAAAGTTATTCCGTGAGGCAATCAGGTTTTCAAAGGAGCAGTTTGGGGGGCGGCTGGATTGTACAGTTCAATTGCGCAAAAACTTTGCTTATTACCTGTATTCAAAGTCAAAGAAACCAGAAGAGGTGAGTTTTTTTCACATGTGTTTTTTTTTCAAATTGAAGAGGCGTGCAAATGTGCTCAGGTACAAACCAAAATAAAATTGACAGCTTGATTATCTGTGTTATATAGGGTGTCGCAAGAAATTTGTACACTTTCAAACCTAAATAACTTATCATTCTGAAGCAAATGCAATTTACTTAAATTTTCATAAGAATTGTTTTTGTACGATTCTTGCTTGGTTCTCCCCTGTGGTTTTAGTACTGGTCTCTGGGCGTCGTCTGGATACGAAAGACCCAAACCACATCGCGGTCAAGCGTAAATCGTGTTCTTGACAAAAAATCAAAAAAATATACTTGGGCGTTCGTGATTTTTTGGGATTTGTGATTGGGATTTTCAAAATTCTGGGAATCCCAGTGGCATTTGGGATTTTTTCAAAATCAAGCAGTTGATTAACTATTCAAAAATTTTATTCAATTTCAAACAACAAAAAATCAATCAACTCGAAAAGTTAACATACTCCAGAGCTTTGTTCAAGATGCGTACGATTATGGTTGCCTGGCGCCCGAAAGACCATCCTTTTGATCGCTCCCCAAGTCGTTTCGATCGAATTAGTGTGCACTGCCTAAATTTTCAAACCACTTACAATGATATGGAAGCATTAGTAAAAAAATTAAAGCTACATTTCTTACATGGACCGGAAAGTTGTCTAGAACATCTGCAGCTTTTGGTCTTGAACGTTTTGGAATGACTCACCCGGAGGAGCTCATAGTCATGCTGATCGAGAACGTCGTATGCTCGCCATCCGTCGCAGATGATAGTTGTTCCAGGGAGAATCCATTGCTCATGAGAGGAAGTAGTGTTGCTCGATTTCTCTTTTCCACCTGAGCCAGAAAGACTTCACCTGTGCTGCGAGAAATCCCTCCGAAAACCCACGATTCATCGACCCTATGACCCCTTTTGTACTTATGGCGTCTGAATTTGCTCTCGTCACCCATTTTTTACCCATTTGCTCGCTTATTCAGCTTCATGTCATCTTTTCTGCACTTCTCGCACTGTCGATTGATCGAAACAATTCCATGAGTATCCAAGAACGTAAGCAACGCATCACTGTTTTCTGAAAGACGATCCAGCTTAGCAAGAGTCCATCGCGTATTCTTTGAAGGTTCATCACGCCTAAGAGTCATCTAAAAAGCACAATAAAGGAGCTGTAAAACGTGAGGCAAAACGAAAAACAAAAACAAGGAGCAAAATAATAAAAACAAGTGAGCAAGCAAGAATAAAGAACGATTGAAGACGCGCAAATTTAAAATTTAAAAATTTAAATAAATTTAAAATTGCAAAGTGAAGTCGACTGGGAGTTATAGTGTGAAATCGACTGAGAGGCGTAGAGTGAAACTTGGCCAAAAAATGATATTTTGCTAAAATCCGATAACCATCCTACTAAAAACACAAATTATAATTCTTTTGTATTTAATTTTTTACCCGTTACTCTCATTTTCAGGCCCGATCTATCTGGAATGAGATCTTCTCATCTGGTCTAGGCAACACCGGAGCTGCTTGGCTTGAAGCCATCGGTTTGGAGCGTCACTTCGGAGATCTGATGCACACTCGTCGAATGCTCTACATGGCTGTCAACTCGGTGACCGACAAACCATTTGATGTGTTCAACGCTTTGGTCCAGTTTGAGCGAGAAGAGGGCACGCTGCAGGAGTTGGACAAGGCAGTGGAAAAGGTCAATGCCCAGGCTATTCGTCTTAAAAACCGACCTCCCCCCAAAGAAAGGGCAAAACTTGTCAAAGAACATCCTTCTGAAAGAAAATATCCAGCTGCCAAACGTCGATCAGATGATCAACTGGCTGAATCGCCCCGGAAAAAGCGCAAAGAAGAGCAAACCCCTGAAGAATTGGTGTTTAAGAAGCCAAAAGATCCTCAACCACTCAAAAATTTCAAAGAAGTCAGAATTTCACAGCCATCAGATGAAAAAAATGGAAATTCGGGAACAATTAGTACTACAAAGGAATTGCCCACTTCCTCATCTAGTGATGCACCAGCTGAACAATCATTCTCAGAAACAGGGGCTGATGGTGGTGGCGCTGGTTTCAAATACGCGACTGGGATGGAGAAGAACAAGCTGTTTGTGCGAAACGTTGATTTCAAGTGCACGGATGAAGATTTGAAGGTGGGTTAATATCATTGATGATTTGGCGCCAGTGTCAAACCTGTTAACCAAAAATTAACAGAAAAAGGTGAAACGGAAATTTGAGGCAAAATTCCGATTTGCACCTTTTTATTGGCTTAACACGGCAAAGGCTGTGCGTACCGAACAATGCTGAACACTGAACACGATGGCTGAAAAAGTTTCGGTAAGAGAAGGGATTCCAACGGGTAAAACAGCTCATGAAAATAGTTTATTTTCATCTGCTCCCAACCACCTCGAATTTGAGCAAAAGATCGGTAGTACTCGCTCAAATAAAACGCAAATAATGCACCAGCTAGGTGTGTAATATTCTAAAATGCAGGGCATACTCAGAATCAGGGCTATCTATTGCGCACAAAATTGTAGTAGCGTGATCACAATTTCACAGAGAATTTTCAATTTTCTTTATAAAAGCCACTTTTCAAAAATCCTTAATTTTGCCCGTAAAATGACCATAACTTTGTGTAGATATAACTTATAGCCATATTCTTTGAAGACAAAGAGAGAACACAATGTCGTGGTTATTTCCATACCTGCACGGGCGCCGTGCAGTTATGTGCAGGTATTTTATGGGCAAAATTAAGGATTTTTGAAAAGTGGCTTTTATAGAAAAAATTGAAAAATTTTATGTGAAATTGTGATCACTCTACTACAAGTTTGTGAAATAGATAACTTTGAATATGCTTTGCATTTTGGGATATTACACACCTAGGCGGTGCATTGATTTGAGCGACTACCACCGAGTTTTGCTCAAATTCAAGGTGGTTGGAAGTAGATGAAAATTACCTATTTTCAGTACGCTTTCAGTATTTTCAGTTGTACGCATAGCATTTCCCATGTTAAAGTAACCCTTAGACTCAGAGCCATCTAGTGCATACTACAAACTTTTGCAATCAGCCAAAGAAGATTGAAATTTGGAAAATGATAAAAAATAGGGGAAACGGAACTTGTTGGGTTGGGGCGGAGCGGGTTTTTCACTTATTTAAAAATAGTGTTTGAACGGCTTGAGGATCAATTGATGGAAATGGATCCATTGATCCTTAAGGTTTAGGCTTAGGCAGGGGTTGGCTAGCGTATGTCAGGTCGAACTCAAACATGAATACAAAGTACACACATTGCTTACCTTAATTATAACCCCTGGTAATTGTAAGTGTATGTAAAAATACCGTGATTGCCTTAAAATAAATGAAAAAAAAAAGAATTTAAAATATGTTTCAGCCAGTCCTCACAAACGCTAGCCATCCCCTGCCTAAGCCTAAAGCACGGGAAAGGCGGAACGCACTAAACTATGCGTCTAGTACAAAATTTCACGCTGAGCACGATGATGCAAAAAATTTTCGGAAAGAGGAGAAATCAGAACTGGTAAAACAGCATTGGAAAGTAGGTTATTTTCGCCTATTCCTGACTACCTGGATTTCGAGCAAAACATGGGTGGTACTTGCATTTTTTTCTCTAAAATTTTGAGCAGGTCACCCCACGTTTGAAAGCCTAGAATGTTGGCTACCCAATGGTATAAAAATTTCTTGGTTTAGTTCACAAAAATGTATACCGTGAAAACTCTAATAGAAACCCCGGGGTTACTATTTTTCAACCTCCTAAAAATCTTGAAATTGTCAATCAAAAATGGCCTTAACTCTGAAATCCTAGTCAAAAAAAGGGGGTTACTATTAGAGAGGGGTTTCTATTAGAGTTTTTACGGTATATTTTATTATTTCGAACTTTTAATTCGAAATAATTCGAAAGCATTTGTAATAAAACATATACGTTTTTGTGAACTAAACCAAGAAATTTTTATACCATTGGGTAGCCAACATTCTAGGCTCTCAAACATGGTGCGACCTGCTCAAAATTTTAGAGAAAAAATGGCATAAAAACAAGAAATAAGGCCAGTTTTTTGTGAAAAATCGAGTTAACTGTGTAACAACCCTAGTCTAGACATCACCTCCACACAAAGTTATGACCATTTTTGTGCCAAACTTAAAGATTTACGAAAACTGGCTTTTAGAGTGAAAATAAAGAATTCTCTGTGAATTGTGATCACTCTGCTACAAATTTGGGCGCAATAAATAACTCTGATTCTGTTCCCATTTTGAGATATAAAGCAAGTACCAGACGCATAGTTTAGTAAGTTCCGCTTTCCCGTGTTAAAAATCACAAAAAAATCAACAGGCGGGACCAATGCAAAAAAGTGTTCTATTGCCGTATCAGGCCCACTTTGGCTATCTTCAGTTTGGGTTCATTTCTTCAAAATCATCCAAAGTTTGAAAGAATCTTTCAAACTTTGGAGACTCTGAACGAGAAGTTTTTGACATAATGTCATAATTTTTTATTTATTTTTACCCTTTAGCTGCAGCTTTAAGCTACAAAATGAGTGGTCATTTTTGGTTTTCTCAAAAATGAAATAAATAAAAAACAGCAAAAGAATGAATACACACATAATTAATTTTTTAAATTTCAATTCTTTTGAAGCGCAGAATGTAAGCTACAAAAGGAGTGGAAAACTTTTTCGTAACAGCTAAAAAATTGCTGACTACTTAACCGTTTAAAATAAACTTCGGAGATTTGAAATGATTCAAATTTCCACCACTGTTGATAAAATTTAATAAAACACTGCAGAAAATAGAAAAATATGATCCAAAATAAGACAAAATAATTTAATCCAGGATGTACTCAGAATTTACAGAATGTAAAGATCTCGTCATTCCAGGATTCTTCAAACGAAAATTTCTAAAAAACAATTAGATGCATTCCAAAAAAATTTTTTTTTAGAAATTCTTTTCCAAATATGGTGCAGTAGAGAGCGTTCGCATCGTAACCCATAAGAATGGCACTCCCAAAGGAGTGGCCTATGTGGAATATACCAACGAACAGGATGCCGACAAGGCATTGACGGCCAATGACTCTAAACTTAATGGTATATCTTATGATTATACACCACAAAAATCAATCTCTTCCTTGAATTTAGGCCGAAAAATTAAGGTGTTCATCAGCAATCCACCCTCTAAAAAAGACGGTCCAGCCAAACGACCTCCTTTTGTGGAAAATAGCAAAAAGAGCGCAAGCTATCATCAGCAGAGGAGCAACAACTTTAACAATTTCGACGAGAACAAACCCACAGAACGTGTGGCGAGGGCTGGAAGGCTAAGCATGTTGCCCAGAAGTATTTCTAAAGCTACTACTCAAGCGCCACAAAAGCCAGAGAACGGACAGTGAAGTTGTGAAAATAACAGTGATCTATTTGAATGACCTGTGAGTCTGTTTTTTTAATTGTTGTGAATATGGCTTGAAAAGAACTTTGTATTTAATAAAGTGTGTTGAATAAGTAGCGATCACCATAAAATGTGTAACAAGTCTTGCATTAATAAAATATGCTAATCACGTAGCGAACACCATGTGTTGATGTGAGCAATCCACCAGCAGAAAAAGAAGATGAAAGGAAGCGCAAGCCAAGTGCCGAGACCAGACCAACGGTGCATGTTGCTAAAGCTGGACGATTGATGTTGCCAACAAGTCTGTTTAAGAAATCAGATTCCCGCTGATTTATTTGTGTAACTTTATTGGTGAATAGGTGTACTGTTAAATAAATTTGCCAGGTTTTTGAGATTGCACACGATTTTATTTTTTTCTCGTCTTTTATAATTTATTGATTTTTCTCATTACTTGCGGATTGAAGTTTTAAATACTTTCCATGGTTCAACTTTATAAGTGATGGATGTTTATCCTTCAACCTATTACTTGCTTTTACCTATTACTCATGCTGCTTTTTTAAGCGCTTCACTCGATTGTGACACATAAAACGTTCAGAAGTTCTGGGTCAGAAGGACTGAACCTGAAGGTGTCGTAAGACAAATACAGTAAACCCTTGATCTAACGAAAACCCCAAAAAGTTCGTTCCCACCTCGGGTCCGACACATTTTTAGCTCGATTTTTGAAGCCTTCTGCCGATTGTCTTTGGTAAGTCTAGTCCGAAATATCGTAAGGATTCTGATTATGCCGATTATTTTTGCTAATGACAACAGCTTTGCCGAAAAGACCCGCGGGTCCTCGATTTAACGACACCCTATTTTGAAAAGGGGGAGTCGTTATATCGAGTACTCGCGAGTCTTTTCGGCAAAACTAAGGCAAAACAAAACGAACTTTTCGGGGTGTCGTTAAATCGAGGGTTTACTGTAGAAAAAATATTAAAGATGATGATCGGGCTGCGGGCGGGATAAGGGGACGGGATTCTTGGGCCTAGCAAAGATCGGGAACGGGAATAGGATTTTGACTTGGAAAACACGGGATCCCGGTCAAAAAGCGGGATTTTTCTGAATCGTTTTTTGACTGTTAAAATTTGGTAGAATTTTCAAAATTTAAGTTATCGTATAACCTCTATCAATCCCCCACCCTCTAATAATCACCCACCTCTATTTTTTGACTAGGATTTCAGAGTTAAGGAAATTTTTGATTTACAATTTCAAAAATTTTCAGATGTTGATAAATAATCCCCCCGCGGGAATAAAAAAGCACGAGCAAATGTCATCGGTCAATCATCACGCGCAAATTTTTTAAATAAATTGTTCAATTCGCGGGAAAAATAACAGACGCGCGAATCGATTGATTCGCAAATTTTTGATTCAATTTTTCTGGCGAATCGATTCACTGAATCGAATGAACAAGACTTTCTGCTTTCGGAGATATGGCTCTAGATAAATTGCCCCAGTAGTTGACCAGACGGAAATGTTTCAAAACACAAAATCCAAACCTATAGGGCCTTTTTTTAAAAATGTCTGGGAGTTAAAAATACCTTTTGAAAAACACAATGCCACAAAAAAACCGAAAATCCTTAAAATATTTTAAAAATTTTTACTTTACGTAGAAAACAATTTTTAGATGAAAAAAATCATGTTCATTTGGCTATGCCATAGTTCACATGGCTATAAGAAATACTTTTGTGAAATTTTTTTGAAATGTTATTTGCATGTAAAAACAACTATTCATATATTAAAAAATTTATTTCAACTTTGACAAGCAATAAACAATTTAATATCGTGAAAAATTATCATAGTGATCTTCTTCGTTCCAAAAATTACTAAGCTCAATTTCATTTGCTTTATCTTCGAAAATTTTGTCATCTTGTTCCATCGCTTGGCCACTCTAAAACATTTCCATTACGTACATGTGCCCATTCTTGTATTTGCCTTTTCTCTTCTTGCACGTTGAATGAAGAGGCTGCTCGGGGCCATGTGCAGATCCAAAACCTCTCCGCGCAAGTATTTCAGGTTTGGTGCGGACAACAAGGTACTCAAGTTGATATTATTTATGGTGAGTAGTTTTGCCGAGCTCTACGGCCAACGGTAAAGAAGGATATGAAATCACTAAGCGATGACGCGCATAAATATATTTTTGATAGTTTTCCTTGAAATCCTCCAAAGGCTTTTTGCTGAAAAGCATTTTTTGTTGAAAATCTGTCAAAATTTACTTGTGCATAACTTCCGCTTCTAACCATCGAAACGTTCAAAAAAACGTAAGTTTTCACCAATAGATCTTCTTCGGAATGAAAAGAATCACTCTGATGATGCTCACAAAACGTGTATTGAAAATGATCATCGAAAAGAAGCTGCACTAGAAAAAAAAAGTCTAAAAGTAAAAAAAAATTGAAAATAGACCCAAAAGAAAGTTGGAAAATTTTCAAGTCCCAATTCGTTATTTATCAATTTAAAATGTGTAAAGACTGTCAACATTATTTTAATGTGCAGTAAGAGAGATTTGTTT